>JAHIAM010005296.1:0-39028 GCA_021605205.1 Aegilops longissima
CCCCTAATGCGAATAGGACAAGGAGAGGCGGCGCCCCTTCCTTCTCTCTCTCCTCTTTCCCCCCTCCCGAATCCTATTCCAACTAGGAAAAGGGGGGGGGGGGAATCCTACTCCCGGTGGGAGTAGGACTCCTCCGGCGCGCCTCTCCCCTTGGCCGACCGCACCCCCCCTTGCTCCTTTATATACGGGGACGGGGGCACCCCAGAGACACAACAATTGATCAAGTTGATCTTTTAGCCGTGTGCGGTGCCCCCCTCCACCATAGTCCACCTCGATAATACTGTAGCGGTGCTTAGGCGAAGCCCGCGGTAGAACATCAACATCGTCACCACGCGGTCGTGCTGACGAAACTCTCCCTCAACACTCGGCTGTATCGGAGTTCGAGGGACGTCATTGGGTTGAACGTGTGCTGAACTCGGAGGTGCTGTACGTTCGGTACTTGATCGGTCGGATTGTGAAGACGTACGACTATATCAACCGCGTTGTGCTAACGCTTCGCTTCCGGTCTCACGAGGTGCGTGAACAACACTCTCCCTCTCGTTGCTATGCATCACCATGATCTTGCGTGTGCGTAGGAAAATTTTGAAATTACTACGTTCCCCAACAGTGGCATCCGAGCCAGGTTTTATGCGTTGATGTTATATGCACGAGTAGAACACAAGTGAGTTGTGGGCGATATAAGTCATACTGCTTACCAGCATGTCAAACTTTGGTTCGGTGGTATTGTTGGATGAAGCGGCCCAGACCGACATTACGCGTACGCTTATGCGAGGCTGGTTCTACCGACGTGCTTTGCACACAAGTGGCTGGCGGGTGTCTGATGAGGACATCAATACCATTGTTACACCCACAGCCCCTGCTGCTATACATACTGGACCAATTACTAGAGCTCGCGCACGCCAATTGAATTATCAGGTACTTTTGTTTCTTGGTAACGATTCCAATGTTCATGAGAATATGATGCTGCCTAAATTGGATACATTTGTTTTGCTTACAAATGAAGGGCCTACCATGGACAAGAAAGATGAACCTTGGAGCAAGTTCAAGCATGGAGATGTTGGCATGCGCAAGGGGAACAAGACGGAGTTACAAGTGATGATTCAGGACTGAAGCCACCCTAATGAGTGCATGAGGCCTTGGACGAAATATACAAGATGCCACTTCATAATATTCGTCCATAGGCTATTCTAGGTGCTGCGTCACCTTATTATTGGGCCAGGCCCATGTAATTTCGAAATACTTAAGTATAGGCTGTTTTTAGAGTCCGTATGTGTGGGGAAACAAGAGTTAGGGTTGATTTGGACCCCTCCACCAAGGGCCACGAAATTCCCCCTCTTCCTCCATATATACAGCCCTTAGGGCACCGTTTAGACCTTGGGTTTTGTTTAGATTAAAAGTTCGCCATAGCTGCAACTTCGCGTGCCGTTTGTGTTCAACAACCGGACAAAGGCGTCCACGAACCCCACCTTGATCAATAAAGCTTTCATCTTATATTCGCAATATCCAGATTGCAATCTCAGTTTCTTGCTTGTTCTTCGTTTGCTCGCAGGAAACAGGCCCTCGTGGTCAGAGTTGATCGTGCTCGGCGTGGTCAATAACCCTCGGAAGTTGGTTTAGCGATTGCTAAGGCGCGACGTCTCGACGTTCGTAGTCGGATCGTCAAGGTCGACTCCACGAAGCGATAGCCACCATCTCATCGAAACATCGGGACACCTTTGCCTCTATCAAGTGATATCAGATTTTCAGGTTGCTCGATGAGATTTTACAGTTTTTCGTAGATTAGATCGAGTCATTCTTCATACCTAAAGTCCACGAAAAAGCCACAACAAAAAATTAGGGTTAGTTCATCATATCCGAACCAATCGAGCCTTTGCATAATCTTTTTAGGGTTTTGCTTTGTTGAATTTGCGGTTGCATCGTCGTGTCAAGTTGCTGGTCTTAGAGTCTAGTCTTTTAGAGTTTGAGTTCGGTCATAAGTTGTCACGCCGCGCCGCTTTCATCATCATCGCCTTGCCATCTACCACCATTGCTTATCCGCCACCGCTCTGAATCCGTATCCATATACCACCACCAATCCGTATCCATATACCACCACCAATCCATATCCATATACCACCACCGCTACCATATACCACCACCGCTGCCATATACCACCACCATATATCCACCACCAATCCGAGTTCTTCTCATATTAGGTTTGTTTTGAGATCAATCTAAATTCGATTCGTGTTTCCTTGCTGCGTAGGTTTGAATTTATTTTTTTCAAAACGCACTTGTCGAAAAAAATTTTCGGCTATCCTATTTTTAGGTGTTTCTAAGCGTATTGAGGCGATCGCCGTTATAGAAAGTTTTTTGACCCGTTTCAGTTTTGGGTCCGGCAATCGAAAAAAAAATTTTTGGTCAAAAAATTTCGTGCCCATCTGTCGGTTTGACACAGGAAGAGTTTTGAGACACTCGCCATTATAGTGATATTTCAAAAAAAAAAGCGCAAAAAAAAAAAAAGCGCAAAAAAAAGGAGCGAAAAAAAATTATTCAGAGTGTGCTTTCCCGTTGTTTCCGTGCAGCGCCGTGATTTTGTTAGTGTTCTAGGCTCGCGTCTAGCACGGTCTAGCCTAGGACCAGACAGATCCGTCGTTGGCGTTTATTCAACTTTGCATCTCGAATTGATTATTGCTGACCCTTTTGCCACCATATTATAAGCCTTCCCAGCTCCACATACATCTACATCGTCGTTTGACTCTCCCCGTAATCGCTCTATCCAAGCTTTGAGAGTTTTGACTACATCGGTTGCCGATCACCTTTCTTCTTTGGGTAAGCTGGTAAGAATTTGAGATTTGCTCGACGGATTTGTGATCGTCCACCACACCACCACCACCACTTCCTAGTAGTCTGTCGAATCATATTCTTGTGTGTTTCTATTGCTGCTAACCATGGCAGGATCACAAGTCGACGCGTGATGATCGGGAGAACATGACAAACAAAGCGCTACATGATAAGTTTCAACAAATGATGAGTGGGCAGGTGGAAGATGTGCTAAATAGATTTGAAGAGGCCATGGATAAGATAGATGGCATTGAGAAGGCGTTCGAAACAAAGCTCGATAACAAGTTTAATGAATTGCTCGCGCGTCTACCACCACCACCACCGGCTGCACCTAACGCACCTCTACTACAAAAACAAGGACTACCTCCACATCGTGAAACAGCCCTCCGCCGAGCTTCCCGTGTCCCTCTTGACTGGCCAAGCTGCTGGTGCTCTTTGTTGATATACATGGCTCCTGCTGCTGCGGTGGGGAGGATGATTATGAGAGATTACGAGGATGAGGTTGATCAACATCGAACTACGTGCAACCACCACCACCACAACCACCAGGTCGTCCACATGCAAATAATGGCAATGTTGGGCTCCCCTTCAGTGCGAGATCATGACCATCTCCCTAAACTGAAATTGAATATTCCACCATTTGAGGGTAGATATGTTCCGATATATATCTTACTTGGGAGTTAGAAACTGAACAACGATTTACATGTTTACAATATCACGAGGAGAGGCGTGTTCTGCTGCTGTTTGTGCTTTCACTAGCTTTGCATGTGTTTGGTGGTCTAAACATTGTAGATTATATCCTGTTCCAGCTACTTGGGCTGCTTTGAAAACTGCTATGCGTACTCGTTGGGTTCCACCATATTATCAACGTGAATTACTTCAAAATTAGCGCTTAAGACAAGGAAAAAATTCGGTGAAGAATATTATCGGGAATTACAAACTGGCTTGATTAGATGTGGTATTGTTGAGGAGAATGAAGCTATGCTTGCACGTTTTACGGGTGGATTAAATAGAGATTCAGACCATTCTAGACTACAAGGATTATAATAATATCACTCGATTATTCCATCTTGCTTGTAAAGCTGAGCGTGAAGTGCAGGATCGGATGGGCCTTGGCGGAATAACTTTTCTGCAGGTCGACCTTCATCATGGACACCACGTGCATCATCTACTTCCACACGTTCTACTACACGGCACCTCCGTGGCTGCCACCTCCAACCGTGATACAAGAAAGCAGGCACAACCACCACTATCGCCAAGAGTACACTGCTGGGCCTACAGAGCTCTTCTTCTTTCATGGCGTCAACAGGGCACACAAGTGATATTATTTGTCGTCGTTGTAAGGGAAGAGGACATTTTCGAGAGAATGCCAATCTCAGCGTGTGATGATTGCTCACGAGGATGGTGGGTATGAGTCTGCTAGTGACTATGATGAAGAGACTTTGGCTCTTATTACACATGAAGAACACGGTGGAGATGATTCGATCTTGAGGCGCAATACATGGCTGCTGAAGATCTTGACAGGTATGAATGTTTAGTTGCTCAACGTGTTTTGAGTGTGCAGGTTACACAAGTGAGCAAAATCAGAGGCATAACTTGTTCCATACAAAGGAGTTGTGAAGGAGCGTTCTATTAGCGTCATCATAGATGGAGGAGCTGCAACAACTTGGCTAGCATGGATATGGTGGAGAAGCTTTCTCTCACCACAAGACCACATCCACATCCTTACTACATCCAATGGTTCGACAACAGCGGCAAGGTTAAGGTTACTGTTCGTGTGCATTTTAGTATCTCTACATATGCTGATTATGTTGATTGTGATGTGGTACCTATGCAAGCATGTTCCTTATTACTTGGTAGACCATGGCAATTTGATAAAAATTCTGTATACCATGGTAGAAACAATCAGTATACTCTTGTTCACAAGGATAAAAATATTACTTTGCTTCCTATGACTCCTGATTCCATTTTGAAAGATGATATTAATAGAGCTAATAAAGCAAAACAGGAGAAAAATAAGAGTGAAAATCAGATTGTGGCAAAAGAATTTGAGCAACAAATGAAGCCTAATAATAAACCATCTAATGTTGCTTCTGAAATTAAACTGAAAAGTGCATGTTTATTTGTCACCAAATATGATATTGATGAGCTAGATTCTAGCAAATCTGTTTGCTATGCTTTTGTGTGCAAAGAGGCATTATTTTCATTCGAGGACGTGCCTTCCTCTTTGCCCCCTGCTGTCACTAACATTTTGCAGGAGTTCGCCGACGTCTTCCCACAAGGCGTGCCACCGGATTACCACCTATTCGAGGGATTGAGCATCAAATTGACTTAATTCCGGTGCATCGCTACCAACCGTGCACCATACCGTACCAATCCGGAGGAGGCGAAGGAGATTATCGTCAAGTACAGGAGCTGCTCGACAAAGGTTATATCTGCGAATCTTTTAGTCCTTGTGCTGTTCCTATTATACTAGTGCCTAAAAAGGATGGTGCGTCGGCGTATGTGTGTTGATTGTAGAGGCATTAATAATATTACTATTCGTTATCGTCATCCTATTCCTAGGCTAGATGATATGCTTGATGAATTAAGTGGCTCTACAATATTCTCCAAAGTTGATTTGCGTAGTGGATACCATCAAATTCGTATGAAATTGGGAGATGAATGGAAAACAGCATTTAAAACTAAGTTTGGATTATATGAGTGGTTAGTCATGCCTTTTGGGTTAACTAATGCACCTAGTACTTTCATGAGATTAATGAACGAAGTTTTACGTGCTTTCATTGGACGATTTGTGGTAGTTTACTTTGATGATATACTGATTTATAGCAAATCTTTGGAAGAACATTTGGAACATCTACGTGCTGTTTTTAATGCTCTACGTGATGCACGTTTGTTTGGTAACCTTGGGAAGTGCACCTTTTGCACCGATTTAGTATCTTTTCTTGGCTATGTTGTTACTCCACAGGAATTGAAGTTGATAAAGCCAAGATTGAAGCTATTGAGAGTTGGCGCAGCCCAAAGCGGTCACACAAGTGAGGAGTTTTCTTGGACTCGCTGGTTTCTATAGGCGTTTTGTGAGAGACTTTAGCACCATTGCTGCACCTCTCAATGAGCTTACAAAGAAGGATGTGCCTTTTGTTTGGGGTACCGCATGGGAAGAAGCCTTCACGGTATTGAAAGATAAGTTGACACATGCTCCTTTACTCCAACTTCCCGACTTTAATAAGACTTTTGAGCTTGAATGTGATGCTAGTGGAATTGGATTAGGAGGTGTGTTATTACAAGATGGCAAACCTGTTGCATACTTTTCGAAAAATTGAGTGGGCCTAGTCTGAACTATTCTACTTATGACAAAGAATTATATGCTCTTGTGGGACTTTAGAGACATGGCAACATTATTTATGGCCCAAAGAATTTGTTATACATTCTGATCATGAATCTTTGAAACATATTAAAAGTCAAGCTAAACTGAATCGTAGACATGCTAAATGGGTTGAATTCATTGAGACTTTCCTTATGTCATTAAACACAAGAAGGGTAAAGAAAATGTTATTCTTGATGCTTTGTCTCGTCGCTATACTATGCTTTCACAACTTGACTTCAAAATATTTGGTTTGGAGACCATCAAAGATCAATATGTGCATGATGCTGATTTTAAAGATGTAATGCAGAATTGTAAAGAAGGAAGAACATGAAACAAGTTCGTTATTAATGATGGTTTTGTGTTCCGTGCTAACAAGCTATGCATTCCTTCTAGCTCTATTCGTCTTTTGTTGTTGCAGGAGGCGCATGGAGGAGGATTAATGGGACACTTTGGCGTCAAGAAGACGGAGGATATACTTGCTACACATTTCTTTTGGCCAAAGATGAGACGGGATGTTGAGCGTTTTGTTGCTCGCTGCACTACATGTCAAAAAGCTAAGTCAAGACTCAATCCTCATGGTTTATATATGCCTTTGCCTGTGCCTAGTGTTCCTTGGGAGGATATATCTATGGACTTTGTTTTAGGTTTACCTCGAACAAAGAAGGGAGGATAACATATTTGTTGTCGTGGATAGATTCTCGAAAATGGCACACTTTATACCATGTCATAAAAGCGATGATCTTTGTTAATGTTGCTGATTTGTTCTTTCGTGAAATTATTCGCTTGCATGGTGTGCCAAACACTATTGTTTCAGATCGTGATACTAAATTTCTTAGCCACTTTTGGAGATGTTTATGGGCTAAGTTGGGGACTAAACTGCTTTTTAGTACTACTTGTCACCCCCAAACCGATGGACAAACTGAAGTAGTCAATAGAACATTGTCTACTATGCTTAGGGCTGTTTTGAAGAATAATAAGAAAATGTGGGAAGAATGCTTGCCTCATATTGAATTTGCTTATAATCGTTCATTGCATTCTACTACTAAGATGTGCCCTTTTGAAATTGTGTATGGCTTCCTACCTCGTGCACCTATTGATTTGTTGCCTCTTCCATCTTGGAGAAGGTTAATTTTGATGCTAAAGAACGTGCTGAATTGATTTTAAAATGCATGAGTTAACTAAGGAAAACATTGAGCGTATGAATGCTAAATATAAACTTGTTGGAGATAAGGGTAGAAAACATGTTGTCTTTGCACTGGAGATCTTGTTTGGTTACATTTGCGTAAGGATAGGTTTCCTAATTTGCATAAATCAAAGCTAATGCCACGTCTTGCTGGTCCATTTAAGGTGTTAGCGAAAATAAATGATAATGCATATAAACTTGAGCTGCTGTAGATTTTGGGGTTAGTCCCACTTTTAACATTGGAGATTTGAAGCCTTATTTGGGTGAGGAAGATGAGCTTCCGTCGAGGGCGACTTCATTTCAAGAAGGGAGGATGATGAGGACATCAATACCATTGTTACACCCACAGCCCTGCTGCTATACATCTTGGACCAATTACTAGAGCTCGCGACGCCAATTGAATTATCGGTACTTTCGTTTCTTGGTAACGATTCCAATGTTCATGAGAATATGATGCTGCCTAAATTGGATACATTTGTTTTGCTTACAAATGAAGGGCCTACCATGGACAAGAAAGATGAACCTTGGAGCAAGTTCAAGCATGGAGATGTTGTCATGCGCAAGGGGAACAAAACGGAGTTACAAGTGATAATTCAGGACTTTGAAGCCACCCTAATGAGTGCATGAGGCCTTGGACGAAATATACAAGATGCCACTTCATAATATTCGTCCATAGGCTATTCTAGGTGCTGCGTCACCTTATTATTGGGCCAGGCCCATGTAATTTCGAAATACTTAAGTATAGGCTGTTTTTAGAGTCCGTATGTGTGGGGAAACAAGAATTAGGGTTGATTTGGACCCCTCCACCAAGGGCCACGAAATTCCCCCTCTTCCTCCATATATACAGCCCTTAGGGCACCGTTTAGACCTTGGGTTTTGTTTAGATTAAAAGTTCGCCATAGCTGCAACTTCGCGTGCCGTTTGTGTTTAACAACCGGACAAAGGCGCCACGAAACCCACCTTGATCAATAAAGCTTTCATCTTATATTCGCAATATCCAGATTGCAATCTCAGTTTCTTGCTTGTTTTTCGTTTGCTCGCAGGAAACAGGCCCTCGTGGTCGAGTTGATCGTGCTCGGCGTGGTCAATAACCCTCGGAAGTTGGTTTAGCGATTGCTAAGGCGCGACGTCTCGCACGTTCGTAGTCGGATCGTCAAGGTCGACTCCCACAGAAACGATAGCCACCATCTCATCGAAACATCGGGACACCTTTGCCTCTATCAGTGTCAGTTTCTCCAACTTTAGTTGAACCGAGTGTGGCTACGCCCGGTCCTTGCAAAGGTTAGAACAACACCAACTTGACAAACTATCGTTGTGGTTTTGATGTGTAGGTAAGAACGGTTCTTGCTAAGCCCGTAGCAGCCACGTAAAACTTGCAACAACAAAGTAGAGGACGTCTAATTTGTTTTTGCAGGGCATGTTGTGATGTTATATGGTCAAGACGTGATGCTATATTTTATTGTATGGGATGATCATGTTTTGTAACCGAGTTATCGGCAACTGGCAGGAGCCATATGGTTGTCGGTTTATTGTATGCAATGCAATCGCCCTGTAATGCTTTACTTTATCACTAAGCGGTAGCGATAGTCGTAGAAGCATAAGATTGGCGAGACGAAAATGATGCTACGATGGAGATCAAGGTGTCGCGCCGGTGACGATGGCGATCATGACGGTGCTTCGGAGATGAAGATCACAAGCACAAGATGTTGATGGCCATATCATATCACTTATATTGATTGCATGTGATGTTTATCTTTTATGCATCTTATCTTGCTTTGATTGACGGTAGCATTATAAGATGATCCCTCACTAAATTATCAAAGTATAAATGTTCTCCCTGAGTATGCACCGTTGCGAAAGTTCTTCGTGCTGAGACACCACGTGATGATCGGGTGTGATAGGCTCTACGTTCAAATACAACGGGTGCAAAACAGTTGCACACGCGGAATACTCAGGTTAAACTTGACGAGCCTAGCATATAACAGATATGGCCTCGGAACACGGAGACCGAAAGGTCGAGCGTGAATCATATAGTAGATATGATCAACATAGTGATGTTCACCATTGAAACTACTCCATCTCACGTGATGATCGGACATGGTTTAGTTGATATGGATCACGTGATCACTTAGAGGATTAGTAATATGATTAATTGAACTTAAATTTATCATGAACTTAGTACCTGATAGTATCTTGCTAGTCTATGTTGATTGTAGATAGATGGCCCGTGCTGTTGTTCCGTTGAATTTTAATGCATTCCTTGAGAAAGCAAAGTTGAAAGATGATGGTAGCAATCACACGGACTGGGACCGTAACTTGAGGATTATCCTCGTTGCTGCACAGAAGAATTACGTCCTGGAAGCACCGCTGGGTGCCGAGCCTGCTGCTAAAGATAGGAACACCGGATGTTATGAGCGTCTGGCGAGCAAAGCGATGACTACTCGATAGTTCAGTGTGCCATGCTACGGCTTAGAACCGGGTTTTCAACGACGTTTTGAACGTCATGGAGCATATGAGATGTTCCAGGAGTTGAAGTTAATATTTCAAGAAAATGCCCGGATTGAGAGATATGAAGTCTCCAATACGTTCTATAGCTGCAAGATGGAGGAGAATAGTCCTGTCAGTGAGCATATACTCAAGATGTGCGGGTATAATAATCACTTGATTCAACTGGGAGTTAATCTTCGGATGATAGCATCATTGATGAAATTCTCCAATCACGCCACCAAGCTACAAGAGATTTGTGATGAACTATAACATGCAAGGGATGGATAAGACGATTCCCGAGCTCTTCGCAATGCTAAAGGCTGCGGAGGTTGAAATCAAGAAGGAGCATCAAGTGTTGATGGTCAACAAGACCACTAGTTTCAAGAAAAAAGGGCAAAGGGAAGAAGAAGGGGAACTTCAAGAAGAACAACAAGCAAGTTGCTGCTCAAGAGAAGAAACCCAAGTCTGGACCTAAGCCTGAAACTGAGTGCTTCTATTGCAAGCAAGTTGGTCACTGGAAGCGGAACTGCCCCAAGTATTTGGCGGATAAGAAGGATGGCAAGGTGAACAAAGGTATATGTGATATACATGTTATTGATGTGTACCTTACTAATGCTCGCAGATAGCACTGGTATTTGATCTGGTTACATTGCTAATATTTGCAACTCGAAGCAGGGGCTACGGATTAGCGAAGATTGGCTAAGGACGAGGTGACGATGCGCGTGGGAAATGGTTCCAAAGTTGATGTGATCGCGGTCGGCACGCTACCTCTACATCTACCTTCGGGATTAGTATTAGACATAAATAATTGTTCTTTGGTGCCAGCGTTGAGCATGAACATTATATCTGAATCTTGTTTAATGCGAGACGGTTATTCAATAAATCAGAGAATAATGGTTGTTCTATTTATATGAGTAATATCTTTTATGGTTATGCACCCTTGAAGAGTGGTCTATTCTTATTGAATCTTGATAGTAGTGACACACATATTCATAATGTTGAAGCCAAAAGATGCAGAGTTGATAATGATAGTGCAACTTATTTGTGGCACTACCGTTTAGGTCATATCGGTGTAAAGCGCATGAAGAAACTCCATACTGATGGACTTTTGGAACCACTTGATTATGAATCACTTGGTACTTGCGAACCGTGCCTCATGGGCAAGATGACTAAAACACCGTTCTCCGGTACTATGGAGAGAGCAACAGATTTGTTGGAGATCATACATACAGATGTATGTGGTCCGATGAAAGTTGAGGCTCGTGGCGGATATCGTTATTTTCTCACCTTCACAGATGATTTAACCAGATATGGATATATCTACTTAATGAAGCATAAGTCTGAAACATTTGAAAAGTTCAAAGAATTTCAGAGTGAAGTTGAAAATCATCGTAACAAGAAAATAAAGTTTCTACGATCTGATCGTGGAGGAGAATATTTGAGTTCGAGTTTGATCTACATTTGAAGCAATGCGGAATAGTTTAGCAACTCACGCATACCGGAACACCACAGCAGTAATGGTGTGTCCGAGCGTTATGTCGTACTCTACTAGATATGGTGCGATCTATGATGTCTCTTACAGATTTACCACTATCGTTTTGGGGTTATGCTTTAGAAACAGCTGCATTCACTTTAAATAGGGCACCATCGAAATCCGTTGAGACGACGCCTTATGAACTATGGTTTGGCAAGAAACCAAAGTTGTCATTTCTTAAAGTTTGGGGCTGCGATGCTTATGTGAAAAAGCCTCAACCTGATAAGCTCGAACCCAAATCGGATAAATGTGTCTTCATAGGATACCCAAAGGAAACTGTTGGGTACACCTTCTATCACAGATCCAAAGGCAAGACTTTTGTTGCTAAATTCGGAAACTTTCTAGAGAAGGAGTTTCTCTCGAAAGAAGTGAGTGGGAGGAAAGTAGAACTTGATGAGGTAACTGTACCTGCTCCCTTATTGGAAAGTAGCTCATCACAGAAATCTGTTCCTGTGACACCTACACCAATTAGTGAGGAAGTTAATGATGATGATCATGAAACTTCAGATCAAGTTGTTACTGAACCTCGTAGATCAACCAGAGTGAGATCCGCACCAGAGTGGTACGGTAATCTTGTTCTGGAAGTCATGCTACTAGATCATGATGAACCTATGAACTATGAAGAAGCGATGGTGAGCCCAGATTCCGCAAAATGGCTTGAAGCCATGAAATCTGAGATGGGATCCATGTATGAGAACAAAGTGTGGACTTTGGTTGAGTTGCCCGATGATCGTCAAGCAATTGAGAATAAATGGATCTTCAAGAAGAAGACTGATGCTGACGGTAATGTTACTGTCTACAAAGCTCGACTTGTTGCGAAAGGTTTTCGACAAGTTCAAGGGATTGAGTACGATGAGACCTTCTCACCCGTAGCGATGCTTAAGTCTGTCCGAATCATGTTAGCGATTGCCGCATTTTATGATTATGAAATATGGCGGATGGATGTCAAAACTGCATTCTGAATGGATTTACGGAAGAAGAGTTGTATATGATGCAACCAGAAGGTTTTGTCGATCCAAAGGGAGCTAACAAAGTGTGCAAGCTCAGCGATCCATTTATGGACTGGTGCAAGCCTCTCGGAGTTGGAATAAGCGCTTTGATAGTGTGATCAAAGCATTTGGTTTTATAAAGACTTTGGAGAAGCCTGTATTTACAAGAAAGTGAGTGGGAGCTCTGTAGCATTTCGATATTATATGTGGATGACATATTCTTGATTGGAAATGATATAGAATTTCTGGATAGTATAAAGGGATACTTGAATAAGAGTTTTCAATGAAAGACTTTGGTGAAGCTGCTTACATATTGGGCATTAAGATCTATAGAGATAGATCAAGGCGCTTAATTGGACTTTCACAAAGCACATACGACAAAGTTTTGAAGAAGTTCAAAATGGATCAAGCAAAGAAAGGGTTCTTGCACGTGTTACAAGGTGTGAAGTTGAGTAAGACTCAATGCCCGACCACTGCAGAAGATAGAGAGAAGATGAAAGATGTTCCCTATGCTTCAGCCATAGGCTCTATCATGTATGCAATCTTGTGTACCAGACCTGATGTGTGCCTTGCTATAAGTCTAGCGAGGAGGTACAAAGTAATCTAGGAGTGGATCCTTTGGACAGCGGTCAAGAACATCTGAAATACGAAAAGGACTAAGGAAATGTTTCTCGTTTATGGAGGTGACAAAGAGCTCATCGTAAATGGTTACGTTGATGCAAGCTTTGACAACGATCCGAACGATTCTAAATCATAAACCGGATCGTGTTTACATTGAGCAGTGGAGCTGTCGATTGGTGCAGTTCTAAACAAAGCGTTGTGGCGGGATCTACATGTGAAGCAGAGTACATAGCTACTTCAGAAGCAGCAAACGGAGGAGTCTGGATGAAGGAGTTCATATCCGATCTAGGTGTCATACCTAGTGCATCGGGTCCAATGAAAATCTTTTGTGACAATACTGGTGCAATTGCCTTGGCGAAGGAATCCAGATTTCACAAGAGAACCAAGCACATATATAGACGCTTCAATTCCATCCGGGATCTAGTCCAGGTGGGAGACATAGAGATTTGCAAGATACATACGGATCTGAATGTTGCAGACCCGTTGACTAAGCCTCTTCCACGAGCAAAACATGATCAGCACCAAGGCTCCATGGGTGTTAGAATCATTACTATGTAATCTAGATTATTGACTCTAGTGCAAGTGGGAGACTGAAGGAAATATGCCCTAGAGGAAATAATAAAGTTATTATTTATTTCCTTATATCATGATAAATGTTTATTATTCATGCTAGAATTGTATTAACCGGAAACATAATACATGTGTGAATACATAGACAAACAAAGTGTCACTAGTATGCCTCTACTTGACTAGCTCGTTAATCAAAGATGGTTATGTTTCCTAACCATAGACATGAGTTGTCATTTGATTAATGGGATCACATCATGATAGAGGCAAAGGTGTCCCGATGTTTCGATGAGATGGTGGCTATCGTTTCTGTGGGAGTCGACCTTGACGATCCGACTACGATCGTGCGAGACGTCGCGCCTTAGCAATCGCTAAACCAACTTCCGAGGGTTATTGACCACGCCGAGCACGATCAACTGACCTCGAGGGCCTGTTTCCTGCGAGCAAGCGAAGAACAAGCAAGAAACTGAGATTGCAATCTGGATATTGCGAATATAAGATGAAAGCTTTATTGATCAAGGTGGGGTTCGTGGCGCCTTTATGCAGTCGTTGAACACAAGCGAAATGCTGTGAAGTTGCAGCTATGGCGAACTTTTAATCTAAACAAAACCCAAGGTCTAAGCGGTGCCCTAAGGGCTGTATATATGGAGGAAGAGGGGGAATTTCGTGGCCCTTGGTGGAGGGTCCGAAATCAACCCTAACTCTTGTTTCCCCACACATACGGACTCTAAAAACAGCCTATACTTAAGTATTTCGAAATTACATGGGCCTGGCCCAATAATAAGGTGACGCAGCACCTAGAATAGCCTCGGGACGACATTTATGAAGTAGCATCTTGTATATTTCGTCCAAGGCTTCATGCACCCATTATGGTGGCTTCAAAGTCCTGAAATCATCACTTGTAACTCCGTTCTTGTTCCCCTTGCGCATGGCATTATCTCCATGCTTGTTCTTGCTCAATGTCCATCCTTCTCCAAGCTAGGGCCTTCATTTGTAAGCAAAACAAATGTATCCAATTTAGGCAGCATCATATTCTCATGAACATTAGAATCATTACCAAGAAAGCGAAAGTACGATAATTTAATTGGCGTGCTGTGAGCTCTAGTAATTGGTCCGATATATGTAGCAGAGGGGCTGTGGGTGTAACAATGGTATTGATGTCCTCATCATCCTCCCTTCTTGAAATGAAGTCGTCCTCGACGGAAGCTCATATTCCTCACCCAAATAAGGCTTCAAATCTGCAATGTTAAAAGTGGGACTAACCCCAAAATCTGCAGGCAGCTCAAGTTTATATGCATTATCATTTATTTTCTCTAACACCTTAAATGGACCATCAGCACGTGGCATTAGCTTTGATTTGCGCAAATTAGAAACCTATCCTTACATAAATGTAACCAAACAAGATCTCCGGTGCAAAGACAACATGTTTTCTACCCTTATCTCCAGCAAGTTTATATTTAGCATTCATCGCTCAATGTTTTCCTTAGTTATCTCATGCACTTTTAAAATCAATTCAGCACGTTCTTTAGCATCAAAATTAACCTTCTCCGAAGATG
Source organism: Aegilops longissima (assembly GCA_021605205.1). Lineage (NCBI taxonomy): Eukaryota > Viridiplantae > Streptophyta > Magnoliopsida > Poales > Poaceae > Aegilops > Aegilops longissima. Next base: position 15,128 of record JAHIAM010005296.1, read on the forward strand.
GAAGAGGCAACAAATCAATAGGTGCACGAGGTAGGAAGCCATACACAATTTCAAAAGGGCACATCTTAGTAGTAGAATGCAATGAGCGATTATAAGCAAATTCAATATGAGGCAAGCATTCTTCCCACATTTTCTTATTATTCTTCAAAACAGCCCTAAGCATAGTAGACAATGTTCTATTGACTACTTCAGTTTATCCATCAGTTTGGGGTGACAAGTAGTACTAAAAAGCAGTTTAGTCCCCAACTTAGCCCATAAACATCTCCAAAAGTGGCTAAGAAATTTAGTATCACGATCTGAAACAATAGTATTTGGCACACCATGCAAGCGAATAATTTCACGAAAGAACAAATCAGCAACATTAAACATCATCGCTTTTATGACATGGTATAAAGTGTGCCATTTTGAGAATCTATCCACGACAACAAATATGCTATCCTCCCTTCTTTGTTCGAGGTAAACCTAAAACAAAGTCCATAGATATATCCTCCCAAGGAACACTAGGCACAGGCAAAGGCATATATAAACCATGAGGATTGAGTCGTGACTTAGCTTTTTGACATGTAGTGCAGCGAGCAACAAAAGCGCTCAACATCCCGTCTCATCTTTGGCCAAAAGAAATGTGTAGCAAGTATATCCTCCGTCTTCTTCACGCCAAAGTGTCCCATTAATCCTCCTCCATGCGCCTCCTGCAACAACAAAAGACTAACAGAGCTAGCAGGAATGCATAGCTTGTTAGCACGAACACAAAACCATCATTAATAACGAACTTGTTCCATGTTCTTCCCTCTTTACAATTCTGCATTACATCTTTAAAATCAGCATCATGCACATATTGATCTTTGATGGTCTCCAAACCAAATATTTTGAAGTCAAGTTGTGAAAGCATAGTATATCGACGAGACAAAGCATCAGCAATAACATTTTCTTTACCCTTCTTGTGTTTAATGACATAAGGAAAGTCTCAATGAATTCAACCCATTTAGCATGTCTACGATTCAGTTTAGCTTGACTTTTAATATGTTTCAAAGATTCATGATCAGAATGTATAACAAATTCTTTGGGCCATAAATAATGTTGCCATGTCTCTAAAGTCCGAACAAGAGCATATAATTCTTTGTCATAAGTAGAATAGTTCAGACTAGGCCCACTCAATTTTTCACAAAAGTATGCAACAGGTTTGCCATCTTGTAATAACACACCTCTAATCCAATTCCACTAGCATCACATTCAAGCTCAAAAGTCTTATTAAAGTCAGGAAGTTGGAGTAAAGGAGCATGTGTCAACTTATCTTTCAATACCGTGAAGGCTTCTTCCCGTGCGGTACCCCAAACAAAAGGCACATCCTTCTTTGTAAGCTCATTGAGAGGTGCAGCAATGGTGCTAAAGTCTCTCACAAAGCGCCTATAGAAACCAGCGAGTCCAAGAAAACTCCTCACTTGTGTGACCGTTTTGGGCTGCGGCCAACTCTCAATAGCTTCAATCTTGGCTTTATCAACTTCAATTCCTGTGGAGTAACAACATAGCCAAGAAAAGATACTCGGTCGGTGCAAAAGGTGCACTTCCCAAGGTTACCAAACAAGCGTGCATCACGTAGAGCATTAAAAACAACACGTAAATGTTCCAAATGTTCTTCCAAAGATTTGCTATAAATCAGTATATCATCAAAGTAAACTACCACAAATCGTCCAATGAAAGCACGTAAAACTTCGTTCATTAATCTCATGAAAGTACTAGGTGCATTAGTTAACCCAAAAGGCATGACTAACCACTCATATAATCCAAACTTAGTTTTAAATGCTGTTTTCCATTCATCTCCCAATTTCATACGAATTTGATGGTATCCACTCATAAATCAACTTTGGAGAATATTGTAGAGCCACTTAATTCATCAAGCATATCATCTAGCCTAGGAATAGGATGGCGATAACGAATAGTAATATTATTAATGCCTCTACAATCAACACACATACTGTGACGTACCATCCTTTTTAGGCACTAGTATAATAGGAACAGCACAAGGACTAAGAGATTCGCGTATATAACCTTTGTCGAGCAGCTCCTGTACTTGACGATAATCTCCTTCGTCTCCTCTGGATTGGTGCGGTATGGTGCGCGGTTGGGTAGCGATGCACCGGGAATTAAGTCAATTTGATGCTCAATCCCTCGAATAGGTGGTAATCCGGTGGCACGTCTTGTGGGAAGACATCAGCGAACTCTGCAAAATGTTAGTGACAGCGAGGGGCAAAGAGGAAGGCACGTCCTCGAATGAAAATAATGCCTCTTTGCACACAAAAGCATAGCAAACAGATTTGCTAGAATCTAGCTCATCAATATCAGATTTGGTGGCAAATAAACATGCACTTTTCAGTTTAATTTCAGAAGCAACATTAGATGGTTTATTATTAGGCTTCATTTGTTGCTCAAATTCTTTTGCCACAATCTGATTTTCACTCTTATTTTCTCCTGTTTTGCTTTATTAGCTCTATTAATATCATCTTTCAAAATGGAATCAGGAGTCATAGGAAGCAAAGTAATATTTTATCCTTGTGAACAAGAGTATACTGATTGTTTCTACCATGGTGTACAGAATTTTTATCAAATTGCCATGGTCTACCAAGTAATAAGGAACATGCTTGCATAGGTACCACATCACAATCAACATAATCAGCATATGTAGAGATACTAAAATGCACACGAACAGACGTGTTACCTTAACCTTGCCGCTGTTGTTGAACCATTGGATGTAGTAAGGATGTGGATGTGGTCTTGTGGTGAGAGAAAGCTTCTCCACCATATCCATGCTAGCCAAGTTGTTGCAGCTCCCTCCATCTATGATGGCCTTGAATAGAACGTTCCTTCACAACTCCCTTTGTATGGAACAAGTTATGCCTCTGATTTTGCTCAGCTTGTGTAACCTGCACACTCAAAACACGTTGAGCAACTAAACATTCATACTGTCGGCATCTTCAGCAGCCATGTATTGCGTCTCAAGATCGAATCATCTCCACCGTGTTCTTCATGTGTAATAAGAGCCAAAGTCTCTTCATCATAGTCACTAGCGGACTCATACCCACCATCCTCGGTAGCAATCATCACACGCTGAGATTGGCATTCTCTGTAAAATGTCCTCTTCCCTTACAACGACGACAAATAATATCACTTGTGTGCCCTGTTGACGCCATGGAAGAAGAAGAGCTCTGTAGGCCCAGCGGTGTGCTCTTGGCAGATAGTGGTGGTTGTGCTGCTTTCTTGTATCACGGTTGGAGGTGGCAGCCGGCGGAGGTGCGGTGTAGTAGAGCGTGTGGAAGTAGATGATGCAAGTGGTGTCCATGATGAAGGTCGACCTGCAGAAAAGTTAGTCCGCGCCAGCGCTGTCGATCCTGCACTTCACGTTCAGCTTTACAAGCAAGATGGAATAATCGAGTGATATTATTATAATCCTTGTAGTCTAGAATGGTTTGAATCTCTCTATTTAATCCACCCGAAAACGTGCAAGCATAGCTTCATTCTCCTCAACAATACCACATCTAATCAAGCCAGTTTGTAATTCGATAATATTCTTCTACCGAATTTTTTCCTTGTCTTAAGCGCTGCAATTTTTGAAGTAATTCACGTTGATAATATGGAGGAACCCAACGAGTACGCATAGCAGTTTTCAAAGCAGCCCAAGTAGCTGGAACAGGATATAATCTACAATGTTCAGACCACCAAACACATGCAAAGCTAGTGAAAGCACAAACAGCAGCAGGAACACGTCTCTCCTCAGGATATTGTAAACATGTAAATCGTTGTTCAGTTTCTAATTCCCAAGTAAGATATATATCAGGAACATATCTACCCTCAAATGGTGGAATATTCAATTTCAGTTTAGGGAGATGGTCATGATCTCGTACCTGAAGGGGAGCCCGAACATCGCCATTATTTGCATGTGGACGACCTGGTGGTTGTGGTGCTGGTGGTTGCACGTAGTTCTGATGTTGATCAACCTCATCCTCGTAAGCTCTCACATAATCATCTCTCCCCGCAGCAGCAGCAGGAGCCATGAAGTATCAACAGCAGCACCAGCAGCTTGGCAGGTGAAGAGGGACACGGGAAGCTCGGCGGAGGGCTGTTTCGCGATGTGGAGGTAGTCCGTGTTGTTGTAGTAGAGGTGCGTTAGGTGCAGCCGGTGGTGGTGGTGGTAGACGCGAGCAATTCATTAAACTTGATATCGAGCTTTGTTTGACGCCTTCTCAATGCCATCTATCTTCTCCATGGCCTCTTCAAATCTATTTAGCACATCGTCCACCTGCCCACTCATCATTTGTTGAAACTTATCATGTAGCGCTTTGTTTGTCATGTTCTCCCGGTCGGTCTAAATCGGCTTGTGATCCTGCCATGGTTAGCAGCAATAGAAACACACAAGAATATGATTGACAGACTACTAGGAAGTGGTGGTGGTGGTGTGGTGGGCGATCACAAATCCGTCAAGCAAATCTCAAATTCTTACCAGTTCTTACCCGGTGCGGTGATCGGCAACCGATGTAGTCAAAACTCTCAAAGCTTGGATAGAGCGATTACGGGGAGAGTCAAGCGCACGATGTAGATGTATGTGGAGCTGGGAAGGCTTATAATATGGTAGCAAAAGGGTCAGCAATAATCAATTCAGAGATGCAAAGTTGAATAAGCGCTCAACGAGTCTTGATCAGGCTGGTCCTAGGCTAGACCGTGCTAGAGACGCGAGCCTAGAACACTAACAAAATCACGGCGCTGCACGGAAACAACGGAAAAGCACACTCTGGAATTTTTTTTCGCTCCTTTTTTTTTTGCGCTGCTTTTTTTTTTTTTGCTGCTTTTTTTTTTTTTTTTTTTGCGAAAAATCACTATAATGGCGAGTGTCTCAAAACTCTTCCCAGGTCAAACTGACAGGATGGGCACGAAATTTTTTCGACCAAAATTTTTTTTTTTTGACTGCCCGGACCCAAAAACTGGAAACTGGTCAAAAAAAACTTTCTATAACGGCGACTGTCTCAATCCACTTAGAAACACCTAAAAATAGGGTAGCCAGAAAATTTTTTGACAAATACGTTTTGGAAAATTTTGGGCCTAAGCGGAGGTGGTTTCGAAACCTACTCGGCAAGGAAACACGAATCGGAAACTAGATGGATCTCGAAAACAAACCTAATATGAGAAACTTCGGATTCTTGGTGGATATATGGTGGTGGTATATGGCGGCGGTGGTGGTATATGGTAGCGGTGGTGGTATATGGATACGGATTGGTGGTGGTAGATGGATACGGATTGAGGCGGTGGCGGAAAAGCAATGGTGGTAGATGGCAAGGCGATGATGATGGTGCGGCGTGGCGTGACAACTTATGACCGAACTCGAAACTCTAAAAGACTAGACTCTAAGACCAGCAACTTGACACGACGATGCAACCGCAAATTCAACAAAGCAAAACCCTAAAAAGATTATGCAAAGGCTCGATTGGTTCGGATATGATGAACTAACCCTAATTTTTTTTGTGGCTTTTTCGTGGACAATAGGTATGAAGAACAGACTCGATCTAAACTACGAAAAACTGGAAAATCTCACCGAGCAACACGGAAATCTGATACCACTTGATAGAGGCAAAGGTGTCCCGATGTTTCGATGAGATGGTGGCTATCGTTTACGTGGAGTCGACCTTGACGATCCGACTACGATCGTGCGAGACGTCGCGCCTTAGCAATCGCTAAACCAACTTCCGAGGGTTATTGACCACGCGAGCACGATCAACGACCTCGAGGGCCTGTTTCCTGCGAGCAAGCGAAGAACAAGCAAGAAACTGAGATTGCAATCTGGATATTGCGAATATAAGATGAAAGCTTTATTGATCAAGGTGGGGTTTGTGGCGCCTTTGTGCAGTCGTTGAACACAAGCGAAATGTGAAGTTGCAGCTATGGCGAACTTTTAATCTAAACAAAACCCAAGGTCTAAGCGGTGCCCTAAGGGCTGTATATATGGAGGAAGAGGGGGAATTTCGTGGCCCTTGGTGGAGGGTCCGAAATCAACCCTAACTCTTGTTTCCCCACACATCGGACTCTAAAACAGCCTATACTTAAGTATTTCGAAATTACATGGGCCTGGCCCAATAATAAGGTGACGCAGCACCTAGAATAGCCTCGGGACGACATTTATGAAGTAGCATCTTGTATATTTCGTCCAAGGCTTCATGCACCCATTATGGTGGCTTCAAAGTCCTGAAATCATCACTTGTAACTCCGTTCTTGTTCCCCTTGCATGGCATTATCTCCATGCTTGTTCTTGCTCAATGTCCATCCTTCTCCAAGCTAGGGCCTTCATTTGTAAGCAAAACAAATGTATCCAATTTAGGCAGCATCATATTCTCATGAACATTAGAATCATTACCAAGAAACGAAAGTACCTGATAATTTAATTGGCGTGCGCGAGCTCTAGTAATTGGTCCAGTATATGTAGCAGTAGGGGCTGTGGGTGTAACAATGGTATTGATGTCCTCATCACATCATTAGGAGAATGATGTGATTGACATGACCCATTTCGTTAGCTTAGCACCCGATCGTTTAGTATGTTGATATTGCTTTCTTCATGACTTATACATGTTCCTATGACTATGAGATTATGCAACTCCCGTTTACCGGAGGAACACTTTGTGTGCTACCAAAGCGTCACTAGCGTAATCGGGTGATTATAAAGGAGCTCTACAGGTGTCTCCAAAGGTACGTGTTGGGTTGGCGTATTTCGAGATTAGGATTTGTCACTCCGATTGTCGAAGAGGTATCTCTGGGCCCTCTCGGTAATGCACATCATTTAAGCCTTGCAAGCATTGCAACTAATGAGTTAGTCGTGGGATGATGTATTACGGAACGAGTAAAGAGACTTGCCAGTAACGAGATTGAACTAGGTATTAAGATACCGACGATCGAATAAGTAACATACCGATGACAAAGGGAACAACGTATGTTGTTATGCGGTCTGACCGATAAAGATCTTCGTAGAATATGTGGGAGCCAATATGAGCATCCAGGTTCCGCTATTGGTTATTGACCGGAAACGTGTCTCGGTCATGTCTACATAGTTCTCGAACCCGTAGGGTCCGCACGCTTAACGTTACGATGACCGTTTTATTATGAGTTTATATGTTTTGATGTACCGAAGGTTGTTCGGAGTCCCGATGTGATCACGGACATGACGAGGAGTCTCGAAATGGTCGAGACATGAAGACTGATATATTGGAAGCCTATGTTTGGATATCGGAAGTGTTCCGGGTGAAATCGGGATTTTTCTGAGATGCAAGGGAGGTTCTGGAACCCCGGGATGTAAATGGGCCTTAGTGGAAGAGAGAAGAGGTGGCCAGGGCTGGGCCGCGTGCCCCTCCCCCCTAGTCCGAATAGGACAAGGAGAGGGGGGCGGCGCCCCCCCTTCCTTCTCTCCCTCTCCTCTTTCCTCCCTCCCGAATCCTATTCCAACTAGGAAAAGGGGGAATCCTACTCCCGGTGGGAGTAGGACTCCTCCGGCGCGCCTCTCCCCTTGGCTGGCCGCACCACCTTGCTCCTTTATATACGGGGGCAGGGGGCACCCCAGAGACACAATTGATCAAGTTGATTTTTTAGCCGTGTGCGGTGCCCCCCTCCACCATAGTCCACCTCGATAATACTGTAGCGGTGCTTAGGTGAAGCCCTGCGTCGGTAGAACATCAACATCGTCACCACGCCGTCGTGCTGACGAAACTCTCCCTCAACACTCGGCTAGATCGGAGTTCGAGGGATGTCATCGGGCTAAACGTGTGCTGAACTCAGAGGTGTCGTACGTTCGATACTTGATTGGTCGGATCGTGAAGACGTACGACTACATCAACCACGTTGTGCTAATGCTTCCGCTTTCGGTCTACGAGGGTACGTAGACAACACTCTCCCCTCTCGTTGCTATGCATCACCATGATCTTGCGTGTGCGTAGGAAAATTTTGAAATTACTACGTTCCCCAACAAAGAGTTCATCACTCTACGAGCTCCATACGTGAAAGGTGGCATAGAAGCCAGACCATTTCGTTTCACATAAGAGGGGTTAGGGTAAGCATATGAATAAGCAGAGAAATTTTTTGAGGACTTATGAACATAATGATTAGAAGAATAATGCTCATATTCATAGCCCTTTGCTCTTCCCTGCGAAACTGAGTTATTAGCACGATGATATTTATATGAGGACTTTGATCCTTTTGAGGAATTAGGTCCGTATGAGGACATGGATCCATATGAAGAATTTGATCTGGGGTTCCTTTTCTTCATAGGTGGTTTCATGAGGACATTCACCTGAAGACTTTCAAGGCACCTTTTGGGAACCCAGATTTTCTTCATAGGGGAACCGTTCCTGCAGTTAGTGCCAACGTATCTAGCAAATACTTCACCATTCTAGTTTTTGAACAGTTTATAGTTGGAGTCAAATGACTCATCAGAAGAATGAGGAGATTCACATGTAAAGCCAGATAAATTGGATGGATCAACTGGAGGTCCCTTTGCAGCAACCCATGAGGTTTTGGGGTACTGCTCAGGCTTCCAATATGTACCATCAGCATAGAGTTTCCTCTCAAAGGCAATACCCTCTTTCCTAGGGTTCCGATTGAGGATCTGCTTTTTAAGCACATCACAAAGAGTCTGATGCCCTTTGAGGCTTTTGTACATGCCTGTCATGTACAATTCCTTCAGCCCTGCATCATCAATGATACTAGCAATGTACTCAGATGAGGAATTAGTGATAGCAGAGACAGTTGAAGAATTTGTAGCATTAGAAGCATTTGAACATTCGGGTGAAGAATTAACAGATTTACGTTCAATGCATTTCAAACATGGAGGAACAAATTCTTCCTGAGTAGTGCTGATTTGTTGAGCAAGTAATGAATCGCGCTCCTTCTGAAGATCTTCATAACTCACTCTTAGCTTCTCAAGATCTTGCTTTCTTTGAAGAAATTCATAAGAAAGCTTCTCATGATCAGATAAGAGAGTGTTATGTTGATCTGAAAGCACGTAAAACTTTGTTCATTAGTCTCATGAAAGTACTAGGTGCATTAGTTAACCCAAAAGGCATGACTAACCACTCATATAAACCAAACTTAGTTTTAAATGTTGTTTTCCATTCATCTCCCAATTTCATACGAATTTGATGGTATCCACTCATAAATCAACTTTGGAGAATATTGTAGAGCCATAATTCATCAAGCATATCATCTAGCCTAGGAATAGGATGGCGATAACGAATAGTAATATTATTAATGCCTCTACAATCAACACACATGTGACGTACCATCCTTTTTAGGCACTAGTATAATAGGAACAGCACAAGGACTAAGAGTCGCGTATATAACCTTTGTCGAGCAGCTCCTGTACTTGACGCATAATCTCCTTCGTCTCCTTTGGATTGATACGGTATGGTGCACGGTTGGGTAGCGATGCACCGGGAATTAAGTCAATTTGATGCTCAATCCCTCGAATAGGTGGTAATCCCGGTGGCACGTCTTGTGGGAAGACGTCAGCGAACTCCTGCAAAATGTTAGTGACAGCAGGGGGCAAAGAGGAAACATAAAAGTATAGCAAACAGATTTGCTAGAATCTAGCTCATCAATATCAGATTTGGTGGCAAGTAAACATGCACTTTTCAGTTTAATTTCAGAAGCAACATTAGATGGTTTATTATTAGGCTTCATTTGTTGCTCAAATTCTTTTGCCACAATCTGATTTTCACTCTTATTTTTCTCCTGTTTTGCTTTATTAGCTCTATTAATATCATCTTTCAAAATGGAATCAGGAGTCATAGGAAGCAAAGTAATATTTTTATCCTTGTGAACAAGAGTATACTGATTGTTTCTACCATGGTGTCAGAATTTTTATCAAATTGCCATGGTCTACCAAGTAATAAGGAACATGCTTGCATAGGTACCACATCACAATCAACATAATCAGCATATGTAGAGATACTAAAATACACACGAGCAAGACGTGTTACCTTAACCTTGCCGCTGTTGTTGAACCATTGGATGTAGTAAGGATGTGGATGTGGCCTTGTGGTGAGAGAAATCTTCTCCACCATATCCATGCTAGCCAAGTTGTTGCAGCTCCCTCCATCTATGATGGCCGCGAATAGAAGCGTTCCTTCACAACTCCCTTTGTATGGAACAAGTTATGCCTCTGATTTTGCTCAGCTTGTGTAACCTGCACACTCAAAACACGTTGAGCAACTAAACATTCATACTGTCGGCATCTTGAGCAGCCATGTATTGCGTCTCATAATCAGAATCATCTCCACCGTGTTCTTCATGTGTAATAAGAGCCAAAGTCTCTTCATCATAGTCACTAAGCGGACTCATATCCACCATCCTCGTTAGCAATCATCACACGCTGAGATTGGCATTCTCTATAAAATGTCCTCTTCCCTTACAACGACGACAAATAATATCACTTGTGTGCCTGTTGGCGCCATGGAAGAAGAAGAGGTGCATGTGAAGCCAGCGGTGTGCTCTTGGCAGATAGTGGTGGTTGTGCTGCTTTCTTGTATCACGGTTGGAGGTGGCAGCCGATGGAGGTGCCGGTGTAGTAGAACGGGTGGAAGTAGATGATGCACGTGGTGTCCATGATGAAGGTCGACCTGCAGAAAAGTTAGTCCGCGCCAACGCCTGTCGATCCTGCACTTCACGTTCAGCTTTACAAGCAAGATGGAATAACCGAGTGATATTATTATAATCCTTGTAGTCTAGAATGGTCTGAATCTCTCTATTTAATCCACCTAGAAAACGTGCAAGCATAGCTTCATTCTCCTCAACAATACCACAGCTAATCAAGCCAGTTTGTAATTCCTGATAATATTCTTCTACCGAATTTTTTCCTTGTCTTAAACGCTGCAATTTTTGAAGTAATTCACGTTGATAATATGGTGGAACCCAACGAGTACGCATAGCAGTTTTCAAAGCAGCCTAAGTAGCTGGAACAGGATATAATCTACAATGTTCAGACCACCAAACACATGCAAAGCTAGTGAAAGCACAAACAGCAGCAGGAACACGTCTTTCCTCAGGATATTGTAAACATGTAAATCGTTGTTCAGTTTCTAACTCCCAAGTAAGATATATATCAGGAACATATCTACCCTCAAATGATGGAATATTCAATTTCAGTTTAGGGAGATGGTCATGATCTCGTACCTGAGGGGGAGCCCTAACATTGCCATTATTTGCATGTGGACGACCTGGTGGTTATGGTGCTGGTGGTTGCACGTAGTTCTGATGTTGATCAACCTCATCCTCGTAATCTCCCACATAATCATCCTCCCCCACATCAGCAGCAGGAGCCACAGAAGTATCAACAGCAGCACCAGCAGCTTGGCTAGGCTGAAGAGGGACACGGGTCGCTCGACGGAGGGCTGTTTCGCGATGTGGAGGTAGTCGTTGTTGTTGTTGTTGTTGTAGAGGTGCGTTAGGTGCAGCCGGTGGTGGTGGTGGTAGACGCGCGAGCAATTCATTAAACTTGTTATCGAGCTTTGTTTCGAACGCCTTCTCAATGCCATCTATCTTCTCCATGGCCTCTTCAAATCTATTTAGCACATCTTCCACCTGCCCCTCATCATTTGTTGAAACTTATCATGTAGCGCTTTGTTTGTCATGTTCTCCCGGTCGGTCTAAATCGACTTGTGATCTTGCCATGGTTAGCGACAATAGAAACACACAAGAATATGATTGACGGACTACTAGGAAGTGGTGGTGGTGGTGTGGTGGACGATCAGAAATCCGTCAAGCAAATCTCAAATTCTTAGCAGTTCTTACCCAAGAAGAAAGCGGTGATCGGCAACCGATGTAGTCAAAACTCGCAAAGCTTGGATAGAGCGATTACTGGGAGAGTCAAGCATACGATGTAGATGTATGTGGAGCTGTGAAGGCTTATAATATGGTAGCAAAAGGGTGCGCAATAATCAATTCAGAGATGCAAAGTTGAATAAACGCTCAACGACGGTATTGTGCTGGTCCTAGGCTAGACCGTGCTAGAGACGCGAGCCTAGAACACTAGCAAAATCACAGCGCTGCACGGAAACAACGGAAAAGCACACTCTGGATTTTTTTTCGCTCTGTTTTTTTTTGCGCTCCTCTTTTTTTGCGAAAAATCACTATAATGGCGAGTGTCTCAAAACTCTTCCCAGGTCAAACTGACAGGATGGGTACAAATTTTTTTTTTGACAATTTGTTTTTCGGAAATCAGGGCAGCGACGATGAAAAAGTGCGCCCAAAAATCACTATGATGGCGAGTGTCTCAAAAGACTCAGAACAACCTAAAAATAGGATAGGGAAAAAAATATTTTCGGTCGCAGAAATTTTGGCCTAAAAACTGCCCGGGGGTCTCCAGACTATTTTTTTTTCGAGACCTACGCAGGCAAGGAAACACGAATCGGAATTTAGATGGATCTCGAAAACAAACCTAATATGAGAAGAACTCGGATTGGTGGTGGATATATGGTGGTGGTATATGGCAGCGGTGGTGGTATATGGTAGCGGTGGTGGTATATGGATACGGATTGGTGGTAGTATATGGATACGGATTGGTGGTGGTATATGGATACGGATTCAGAGCGGTGGCGGATAAGCAATGGTGGTAGATGGCAAGGCGATGATGATGGTGCGGCGGCGGCGTGACAACTTATGACCAGAACTCGAAACTCTAAAAGACTAGACTCTAAGACCAGCAACTTGATGCGGAGCATCCTACGATCATCACCATGTCAAGAGTCCGTTTGGCAAGTGACACGTGCGACCTCTACTTCTCACACATAAAGGTGAATCTTCTCCTTTACACGTGTTCACTTGACCCCTTCAAGGATGGTATACTACTTGACACTCCACTCGGGTGCATGCATAGGTATGACCGGAGCTTCACGGACGACAAGGAGGAGTGCAAGCGCCAAGAACACCTACACCATCCGCGAGGAAGCACGGAAGAGAAGCGGAAAAAGACGGAGCTGCGGAGTCCCAGTGGCGGACGGCCGGAAGACTCGGACGTCCGACACTCTCCGGAGACACGGACGTCCGCGCGCCTCCGGACGTCCGAACCGTCACTGAACCAGATCTACGGACGGCCGGAGCTGCCGGACGTCCGGGCGACAATCACCCGAGCCAAAACTACAGACGACCGAGCGGCCTCCGGACGTCCGGACCCTCTGAAGCCCGGACGGCCGGCCCCTACGGACGACCAGCGCGCCTCTGGCGAAGAAGAATCGACAGACGACCGAGCGGGTCCGGACGGCCGGACCTTCCCGAGCCTCCGGACGTCCGGCGCCTTCCGGACGTCCGAGCGCTGATCGGCTGAAGCCCATGTACCCCTTCGTTTTGACTTCCATTTGCACTCGGACTATAAATAGGACCCTCCATCTCCTAGTGGAGGTTAGCTTTGGATTTGCTCATATTTGGTGTGAGCCTTTGCTCATCCACTTGGCCACTTCTCCTTGAGATCAGGACCTCTCGGAGAAGATCCCCAAGCGGATTCAAGACCCCTCCTAGGGTGGACCCTCAAGACCTCCTCGCGGAGAAAAACGGCTACCCTTGTATCCTTACCTTTGTTGTCCTTGAATCTTGTGCCACTCTATGTATGCGATAATCTAGCACTTGTGTAATTGGTTTCTTGTCGGTTGAGTGACCTTCCCCTCATTTTCCCCGTGTTTTCCCTCGTGTTCTTCCGCTCGTCCTTCGTGTTCCTCGTAGGGATTCTCTCCAAGCGTGAAAGATCGTCAACATAGGGTTCCGCACTACATCATATGGTATCATGAGCCACGTTCATCACGTTTTTGGAGCCCCTACCCCGTGTTTTCTAGCTTGATTTTGTTGCGTTCTTCCCCAATTTCGAAAATCCCCACCAAAAAATAGCCCCAAAATTTTTTGTGATTTGTTTGCTTGATGATGTTTTGTTGATTTTGATCCATGGATTTGCTTGGTTTCGAGTGGATCTAGCATTTCCCCAAGTTTCCCCATCTTTCATCCACGAAATCTCTTCAATTTTGACCCCAAAATCCCAAAATTCCGCCCAAAATCGCGTCCCGGATCTCAATTTTCGAGTTGACCCCGACCCACGGACGACCGGAGTTTTACTGGACGTCCGGAGCCCTCGAACGACCGGACGTCCGACCTTTTCGGACGACGGAACCCCTAACCCGAACTGGATTTACGGATGTCCGACCATTTCCGGACGTCCGTAACCTGTAGTTTCAGATTTCGGCTGATTTTTGTTTTGTCCATAACTAATTCATCTGGAGTCCGATTTTGACCATCTTTAGCTCGTTTTGAAGCTATTGACATCCCCCTTCCCATAAAAATACTACCACCACCATTTGACTCCATCAAATTTTTGGAACTTTGGCATCTTTGCCTAGGGCTTCCACCATATCATCCGCATAGCCACCACCGACTTCCGCAACCTAACCAATTTTGTTCCCCATAGCATTTGAGGTTGTTTGAGTAGTGATTCGAGTCTCCTAAGGTGTTTCGGCTACTTAGGGATGATTGCTTCTTCATCAACCACAACCACCACTTCCACATAACCTTGCCCACCATACACTTGACAACCCAACTTAACCCAATTGTTGATTGAGCTTTTTCGAGTTGTGGCTTGTGTCTCCTAAGGTGTTTGGCTACTTAGGGACGTCAACTTCAACTCCGACACGTGTATAGCCCATCATTCCACTTCCGCATTGCCAAGTGCAAACCACCACCGCATTCCGCTACCACCATTTTGACATTTGTCATTTGAGATTTTGAGTTCGCGGTTTTTCCGTTTCCTAAGGTGTTTCGGCTACTTAGGGACGAGTCTCCATCATCTTGGTATCTACATCAAGAACACCGCCACTCATCATCGCCGGACGGTAACCTCCATATCATCTTGGTATCGTGGTATCCCTCCATTGTATATTCCTTTGCCATTGCATTGTTAACCCCTAGCCTTACTTTTGCGTTACTTGCCTATCGAGACTAGCCATTTGAGTATTGCCGGCAACGTTACTTGTGCACATTAGTGATCATACCTTCCATTACATACCATACCATATCATATTGGTATCATATCATCCATTGTGTCTCAAGTTTGTTCCCACATATACACAATTGCTATCTTGGTTTGTGCATTGTGCAAAAGTGGCCATAGAAAAAAAAAGAATAAGCTTTTAAGCAAAGAAAGAAAGAGAGCAAAGAGCTTGTAAGCAAGTGCCATAGCATCATACCATATTGCATATAAGATTGTCATATCCGATCATCTTGGATCATCTTGAAAGAAACACGGGAACCATACATATATAGCATACTTGGGATATAAATTTATCCATTTGCATCTTATAGGTTGTGCACAAGTGTCGTATCCGCCTATTGAGCAATCGTGCTAGCGTCTCTCTTGAGTTGTGCACCACGGCGTTTTGGTGGATTCCACATTTTGAGCTCATTCCTTGGTTGCACGGCCCCATTTATCTATCCGTGTGTGTGTTTCCGTGTGCCTCATATTGCTATTGGTCTACTTGTTTCGCTTGCAATTTGTGAATCTCTTTCAACATTATTGACTCTTGCTAACATTTTGCATTAAATTTTGTGCCACTATCCTCACCGAGCTCCTCCATAAGCTTTACTTGTGTAGGTGTGAGAACCGACAAGATTGGTACCAATAGTGCTATTTCATTGTCCGCATTTGAGTGAACTTGATTCATTTTCAACATCGGTCAAGGTACATTGGTATAAGTTCTTCTCTTTCTCCCACTCATATTTGCTCGAGTCTTGTGATGGATAGGCAAGGCATTTCACCTTCGGTCTACAACAACAACGACAAGTTCGATGCCATGGAAAACAACTACGACGCCAAGATGCAAGCTAAAATGGAGGAGATCAAATCCCTCATCAAGTCCTACAAGCGATCTTCCTCATCTTCGAGAAGACGCTCAAGAGCACATCCTTCCGAGCGACCATCTCCGGCAACATCACATCGGCATCGACACCATCATCAACAAGAACGTGAAGGTCAAGAGCTCAACATCAACAACCGCTCAACGACTTCACCATCTCCTTGGCATCTTAAGCGACTTCAAGGCATCTTCGCCGGATATTGGCATCTTCGCCAACAAGCACCCCAAGACTACGCTCAAGAGAAGCTCCCCAAGCTCAAGTCCGCGACTTCCACGAGCTACTACGACCTCGACATCGACCACGAGATTCCTTTCTATGGGACTCAAGAACCGAGGAGTACCTCGAGTGGGGCGTTTGATGGACGACTACCTCAAGCTACATCAAGTTCCTCCGAAGATCAAGTGAAGTGCGCCACAAGAAACTTCCACGACTACGCCTCGACATGGTGGCTTCACACACCTTGAACACTACGACATGAGTTGGCCCAAGGCGAAGAGAGCTTTGCGGCGAGAGTTCGTGCCTCCAACCTACACGGAACAACCGGCGCCAATTGGAGAACACCACCCAAGGTTCCAAGTCCATCGACAAGTACTTCAAGGAGATGAAGATTGCCTTCGACGAGCCGGCATGGGCGACCCCATTTCGATGAAGTTTCACTTCATGATGGGATTGAACAACGACATCTCCAAGACTATCTTCCTCGAGAATTACAAGTCCATCGGCGACTACTACATTGGTGCTCTCAAGGCGGAACAAGAATTCATGAAGGCCAAGGCTTCTCCACCCCAAGCATACTTGTGGCGACCAAGCTCTCGACAAGCATGAGGCTAGTACCACCACGATGTCCAAGCCCGACAAGCTCCAAGGCGATGCTCCCAAGTGCGACTTCACGCCATCCCTCTTTGTGGCATTGATGATGCGAGTCTACCTTGACTCTTTTTCAAGATGGTGCGGCGACAAATGCGACTACGGAGACCTTCAAGGACCAAGCTTTGGAGGCAAGCGACAAGGTGGCGAGCAAGGATGATGCTTCCATCTTAGGAGGCGAGTGATGTTGTGCCATCTTGGCCTTCATCCACGGCGAGAGTGATGTTGAGTCATCTTGGCCTTCATCCACGGCGAGAGTGATGATGTGCCATCTTCGGCCTTCATCCACGGCAGCGATGACAAGATGATCGAGCATGGGATTTTCCCTTGGTCATGGGCGAGAGTGATGATGTGCCATCTTGGCCTTCATCCCGGCGACCACGACGAGATGGTTGAGTACTTCACCTCGACCACGGCGACGTATGATGACATGAGTGACATGTGCCATCATATTGAGAGTGAGAGTGCCTTCACCACTAGCCCTATATATGATGTGTTGCCACAAATCCCATGTGAGGAGAGCCACAACCCCACCAATTGAGTGAGATGGTGACTCCACCATATGTGAGTTTAAGTGCACCTATTTTGAGGGAGTGAGTGAACCACCACATAGAGAGTGAGATAGTTGATAGGTCTCGTGAGGCCATTTGCATTTCTAACAACTTGACCTCTACCTCTATTGTGTCTTCTCATTTGGTGCTAGGTCCCATTTATGATGACGCGCCGATCCTTGACGACTTCGTCCTCCCTTTGGACAAGACGATGGCCATGGTGGACTATGATGCACCCCCCACATGGTTCCATCAAGATGAAGATGACCACCATTTGGTCTTTCCCACCTCACCGACACCACTTGAGTGGAATGACAAAGGTAACATAGGTGACGATGATGCTCTAGTCCCACTAGTGGACATTCTTGACATTGATTGCTTGCATGATGTTGATCACCCTATTGACATGCTTCATTCTAGTATGATTTCCCCATGTGATGATTTGCCCATTTATGATAAATATGATGATTCTCATGTGGAGTCTATTAGTTGTGATGCCATGTTACATAGGATTTCTTGTGACAATTCTTTAGGTCACATCATGTTTGCTAATCCGCTTGACTTGTCATATGCTATGCATGAGATCAACCATATGTCTTATTTGCAATCTCTTCATAGTGACTATGCATATGCCATTAAAATGAACCCAATTTGCACATATGGCATAGATGACAAGCCCATGGTTATTGGCATTTGTTTTTCTTGTGATGATATTGATATGCTTCCTTTGCATCATTTATCTCATATGCCATGCCATGACCACCTAACCGGATATGCATTGTTTTGGATGTTGTCCATTTTCTCCATGTGATGTTTCGATATTGCTCATGAGGAGACCCCATAGTTTCCTCATACATTTTAGGAGATTTTGATTCATCCTATCCATTGCATGATCCCAATACTTGTGTGCACCATATGCTCCCCATGAATAAACATGATATTGATGTGCCATATACTTGCATTCTCAATTTGTGTCCCCATCGTGTCATACATAATAACTATTCTTTCATGATGGATGACATGTTCTTATACCATGCATCAAATTTCTTTGAGCGATGCTTATCTTGTGCTAACTCACACGTGCACATACACATCATGATGGATGATGTGTACATTTACCACCGCACAATTTCTTTGGTTTGTGTCTCTTTTGTGTAGGTACCCATGAATACTTGTCAAACTCGCAATCCACGAGTTGACAAAGCGAGCTCTAGAAACAGCGATGATTTGGGATCCCATGGGTGACTTTCCACCGCTCTCTTCGTGCAAAGACTTCACGCATTTCTTCTACATGGCCCTCACTTGGCTATGGGTTGTTCTCCATTATATATCTTTTGCCCATGTTGCCATGTTCACTTTGCATGATATGCCCATTCCTATGCATTTGCCATGCATTTGTGACCCATGCTTTGCATTACACATGATGATTGATTCTAGTACTTGTATGTGTATTTGCAAGCGTGGTGGAGATATTGTTTGGTATTGCCATGATTGCTTTGTGCCCCATGCCTATGATGACACTATGATCTTGCTTTGTGTTCGTGCTTGCGATATGTCATGTGCATTCCCTATGCCTATTATTTGTTTACATGACATGATTGCCATGATTTCTTCTAGTGTGTTGCATCTTCGCTCCACTAGTTTGCGACTTGATTACTATGCTTGCTTATGTTGCATCACCATTTCATGCGGTTGATGACAACCATCTATATGCTTTGCACATGATTCATATTGCTTCTTGTCATATATCTCTATGTGTTGCCTCCCTCATGCTAGATGATTTGCCATGTATTGAGTGCAACAATGATTCTCGTCTTGCTCATGAGATTGCCCCATAGCATTCTCGCATATATTTGGAGATTTTGACATAATTCTCGTGAAGCATGCTTGTCTTAACTCTTTGCACCATATACCTAGTGCCATGAATATCGCCATTGTTGCATCATATTATTCATGCACTTGTCCTTCTAATGGTTTTGTGCAAAGGATGAGAACCATCATGATGGATGATCGTTTGTCTACCATCGCATACTTTCTTTGTTTTGCTTTGTGCATGTGTAGGATACTTGGACTTTGTGTCGACTTCCACTTCACGTGAGTTGACCACTCGAGCTCTTGAGGCGAACCACCTTCTACCACGACGATTCTACATCGCACTTGTTTGTGCTTGGCATTGGAAAGAATGCACAAGGACATGCCTTCAAGGTGACATCTTTCTTGAGCATGGATATTGCGGATCATACTACTTGTGTTGCTTACACGTGAGACTTATTGGTCATCTTGGACCACTTGATTGCGCACTTAGTAGAGATCTTGCTTGACTTGCCATTATCACATTCCCATGCATCATGATATATGTACCTTGTGTGTTGCATCAATTCTTGGATTACTTGCTCCTCTCATATGTTTGGTTGCAACAATGTCATTACTTCACATATGCCATGTCCCATTGATTGCTACATGATTCACTTGATTGCCTCACACATGATGAACAATTGCTCTTTCTATTGTGTTGAGTGCCACACTATATTCACTACACCCTATGCACATTATGCTTGGATTGTCTTGCACTTGACCCATGTGTTTAGACACTTCATTTTATTTGGTGTTGTGAATACCTCCTATGCCTACCATCGACCATTTGTCGGCGCTTTATGCATGCTTGCTATAACCTTGAGGTGGATGCTTATGCTCTTGTCACACATATTTGCATCTCTACCTCACATTTACATGCTTGTTCCCATGATATTTTTGCTTGTGCTCGATTGATATGCTTACATGCCATGTCACAATCCTTTGTCACACCCTATGCTATGCTTGATGACAACACTTGTTTGGTGAATCACCTCTTGAATGCTTGGTTTTGCACTAACGCTAACCACATTTGTTTTTCAAGTGTTTGTTTTATTTACTCCTTTTGAAGGAATCACAAGATGGTGCGACATTGGAGAGTGACCATTTGAGCTTCAAGATGGCGAGAGCTTGGTGATCGACCACTTTGACACGGCACCGCCATCTCTTTCCCATGGTGATTTGGTTTTCGATCCGAGGTCGGATATTTTCCAAGGGAGGGATGATGCGGAGCATCCTCGATCATCACCATGTCAAGAGTCCGTTTGGCAAGTGACACGTCGACCTCTACTTCTCACACATAAAGGTGAATCTTCTCCTTTACGTGTTCACTTGCCCCTTCAAGGATGGTATACTACTTGACACTCCACTCGGGTGCATGCATAGGTATGACCGGAGCTTCACGGACGACGAGGAGGAGTGCAAGCGCCAAGAACACCTACACCATCCGCGAGGAAGCACTGGAAGAAAGACGGAAAAAAACGGAGCTGCGGAGTCCCCGGCGGACGGACGGCCGGAAGACTCGGACGTCCGACACTCTCCCGGAGACACAGACGTCCGGCGCCCTCCGGACGTCCGGAACCGTCACCGAACCAGATCTACGGACGGCCGGAGCTGCCGGACGTCCGGGCGACAATCACCGAGCAAAACTACGGACGGACCAAAGCAGCCTCCGGACGTCCGGACCCTCTGGCCCGGACGGCCCGCCCCTACGGACGACCAAGCGCGCTCTGGCGAAGAGAAGAATCGGCCAGACGGCCGAGCGGCTCCGGACGGCCGGACCTTCCCGAGCCTCCGGACGTCCAACGCCTTCCGGACGTCCGACGCCTGATGCGGGCTGAAGCCCATGTACCCCTTCGTTTTGACTTCCATTTGCACTCAGACTATAAATAGGACCCTCCCATCTCCTAGTGGAGGTTAGCTTTGGATTTGCTCATATTTCAGTGTGAGAGCCTTTGCTCATACACTTGGCCACTTCTCCTTCGAGATCAGGACCTCTACGGAGAAGATCCCCCAAGCGGATTCAAGACCCCCTCCTAGGGTGGACCCCTCAAGACCTCCTCGCGGAGAAGAACGGCTACCCTTGTATCCTTACCTTTGTTGTCCTTGAATCTTGTGCCACTCTATGTATGTGATAATCTAGCACTTGTGTAATTGGTTTCTTGTCGGTTGAGTGACCTTCCCCTCGTTTTCCCCGTGTTTTCCCTCGTGTTCTTCCGCTCGTCCTTCGTGTTCCTCGTAGGGATTCTCTCCAGGCGTGAAAGATCGTCAACATAGGGTTCCGCCCTACATCACAACTTGACACGACGATGCAACCGCAAATTCAACAAAGCAAAAACCCTAACAAGATTATGCAAAGGCTCAGATTGGTTCGGATATGATGAACTAACCCTAATTTTTTTGTGTCTTTTTCGTGGACTTAGGTATGAAGAACAGACTCGATCTAATCTACGGAAAACTGTAAAATCTCACCGAGCAACCTGGAAATCTGATACCACTTGATAGAGGCAAAGGTGTCCCGATGTTTCGATGAGATGGTGGCTATCGTTTCTGTGGGAGTCGACCTTGACGATCCGACTACGTGACGTGCGAGGCGTCGGCGCCTTAGCAATCGCTAAACCAACTTCCGAGGGTTATTGACCACGCGAACACGATCAACGACCACGAGGGCACATTTCCTGCGAGCAAGCGAAGAACAAACAAGAAACTAAGATTGCAATCTGGACATTGCGAATATAAGAGAAAGCTTTATTAATGAAGGTGGGGTTACTGTGACGCCTTGGTCGGTCGTTGAACACAAGCGAAATGCGAAGTTGCAGCTATGGCGAACTTTTGATCTAAACAAAACCCAAAGTCTAAACGACGCCCTAAGGGCTGTATATATGGAGGAAGAGGAGAATTTCGTGGCCCTTGAGGGAGGGTCCGAAACCAACCTAACTCTTGTTTCCCCCACATACGGACTCTAAAACAGCCTATACTTAAGTATTTCGAAATTACATGGGTCTGGCCCAATAATAAGGTGACGCAGCACCTAGAATAGCCTATGGACGAATATTATGAAGTGGCATCTTGTATATTTCGTCCGAGGCCTCATGCACTCATTAGGGTGGCTTCAAAGTCCTGGAATCATCACTTGTAACTCCGTTCTTGTTCCCCTTGCGCATGCCAACATCTCCATGCTTGAACTTTCTCCAAGGTTCATCTTTCTTGTCCATGGTAGGCCCTTCATTTGTAAGCAAAACAAATGTATCCAATTTAGGCAGCATCATATTCTCATGAACATTGGAATCGTTACCAAGAAAGCGAAAGTACCTGATAATTCAATTGGCGTGCGCGAGCTGTAGTAATTGGTCCAGTATGTATAGCAGCAGGGGCTGTGGGTGTAACAATGGTATTGATGTCCTCATCAAGGTGTTTGGGTTTGGGTTTTCCTCACTCGATGATTTTCGCTCAAAGTCCTCGGAGGATGGGATGCTCTCAAATGACAAGTGTCAGTTTCTCTCGGAGCAGCCAACCAGCTAGTGGTTGTAGGGGCGGCTATTTATAGCCTAGGGAGCAGCCCGACATGATAAGACATAAATGCCCTTCAATGATATGACCGTTAGGTGGATAAAATATTTTGGGACAGCTGGCGCGTAGCACAACAACGGTCGGAAATTTGAGGTTCAAATTCCTCAGGGCTATCATGTTCCTCCTTTGTGTAGGCAATCCGCCTTTGGCGAATTCCTAACTCCTCGGTCGAACAAATTCCAATGACCGGAAGAACTTCGTCTCATCCTTTGAAGAAATTGACTGAAATTATGAGATTTCCAATGGCTGCACTCGAAGGGATTGGTAGGTGTAGGATTTTGAGTTGAGCATCACATGGAAATTTTTCCTTAGTATTTCCTCGACCCCCTTTTACAGTACGGTGTTTCCTGTGACTCAAGAAAGAGAAAATGAAACTACGAAAACAAAAGTCTTCACGCTTCATGTTCCTCGAATGAATATCAAGTCTTCAAGGTCACACCAATTTCTTCACTTTCAAAGTCTTCAGAAAGTCTTCAGAAATCCAAAGTCTTCAGTCGAAGAGCTTCATTTTTAGGGTCGACTTTCTCTGTAAATATCAAACTCCTCATAGACTTATAGACCTGTGTACAGTCATAAACACATTAGTCTCTTAACCTATAAGTCTTCAATACACCAAAATCACTAACGGGCACTAGATGCACTTACATGGTCCACCAAAAACCCGTCACCCGCCTCTCCCGCACTTTCCATCCGATGCACGCGTCGCTTACCTGTTGGTGCAATATCTGCCTACCTATGTTTTCGAGATTGTTGATAGAAACATGTATGGACTGATTTGTTTTCTAGTGCATACAGAGAGAAATAGTCCATACACAACCGAAGAGAATGCTGTCTCTGGTGATAAGTTCGTGGAACTTCACCAAAGAACAATTGCATTGCATAGAAGAACAAGCTACATATATTGAAGTCATGTAGACAGGATAATTCATGTGAAGGGATTAACCCCTCCAAAGTTTTCTGCTGAAGTGAAGCATTTGTTTCGGTATGGTCGTCCGAAGAAATTGACTGCAGCGCGTGGAAGTCAAAGACAAAGTGAAGACATAGTATTCATTTCATTGTTCTTGTTTTACTTATTCGAGTCATAGGACCTCTGTACTATTAAGAGGGGTATAGGTTCTCGATGCTTAGATTCGTTGTGATGCTTAGCCAAAAC
>JAHIAM010005297.1:0-54202 GCA_021605205.1 Aegilops longissima
TGAAGGTGCCGTAGAATACCTTGCGATGCCAAGGTGCCTTTGGGGCAAGCTGAATGAGAGAAATTTGGTGACGGACAAGCCGCCCGCCGAACGAAAGAACATCATAAGCAGAAGTATTATGAGGGCGTCTGAAGTGCCCGTCTTATAAGCGGTGAATGCTCCAAAGATGTAATATTTGAGTAGACTAGCATTTGTTATCTGTCACGCTGAAAACTTTTTCATATCGCTAAGCAACGCTTTTTGAATTTAAATATTACCTTACATGCGGCCGTTTATCAAATTTGAGAGATAAGCGGCGTTAGTTTCAACCCCCATGCCATGAGTGCTGGGGTGTTAGGGATAAACTTGGCGCTCTTGTTCCCATTCTTGGGTCCTTGAGGGAGGCTCTCAACGCAACAAACCGAACAGCGGACTATAATGCTTGAACACTATCCTTAGCCATAGAATTCTATAATTTTAAATTTGGTAAAGCCCCTAGTATCCCGAAGACCCGAGTTCGAGGCGCTATCACGCCTTAGCCGTACAATGCGGTTCCTCGCTCTAAAGCGGCATAAGTCTTTAGGGACTCGAAGAAACCTCTCGAACAGCGACCGGCTCTCGCCTTATCATGAAGCGGTCAGTTTTAGCTTTCTCCAGAGGTGCTCAACCCAGCTCACGGGGCACTAATCGCAGATGGTTCTCGGCGCTACCTTAGCGATATAACGAGCGTGGTACCAAAACATGGGGCCAGGCAAGCCCAACTATTGACCCAAGACATGATTGAACCGATGCATATAATGCTATAAGTTAGGGGTGCCACACTTGTGAAAGTGTTGGACTTGTCACACCATGTTTTTGGGTACATAAGCCCACAATTGTATTGGCCGTACCAAATTGTGCTGTTCGCAATGTCATAAATGAACATATATAATGGGAAAGAATGCAATAATAGGCAAGAGCTATATATTGGTTATTCAAAAGAAAGCGCAAATAAAAGCGAGCGATACAAATTGTGCGATAAGCAAGATGCAGGACTTTTGACATGTCCCCCTTCGAGGGGAGTAAGTTTGCGGTTGTGGTATGTAAGCAATTATCTTTGCTACATAATAGAGACCACTTGGACACTCGGCGCGATTTTACGCTTCGGCTGTTGCATCGTGTATTCGGCGAATCTTGGGACGGGGCTTACGGAGAAGCAGTCGAAAGTAAGGAAGAAGAAAAGAAAAAAGGAATGACACAAGCGGGAGCCCTAGTGCGGTCTAGCGCGTGCAGGCGTGCAGTAGTCGTGGCCCATCCCCTATGCCCATGGTGCTTGGGCGCAATTACGTGCATGTAATGCTTGGCCGTTGAGTTCGCAAGGGCTGGGGTTGGGGCTGCATTACTACAGCTTGTTGGAGCGTGCAGGCGGTCTTCTTGTGGGTTACTCCAGGCGCTCTTAGCGGTGTCAATTGTTTATTGGCGGTTTGGAGGTGCCTTAAGAGGCTGTTACGCACTTACGCGTAAAGGCGGCCGTATGCTCCTCCGTTCGGAGGAGGCGTTGATGTTCCATTGACCGTGATTACGCCTCGAGGGCTGGCATCTTGAGTTTGAGTGCAGCGTGGTGCGGCACCGCATTGAATTTTCTGCGAATGCGGTTCGTCCGAGCGATGTACGTGATAGCATGTGCCAGGCAGGGCTATGTCGAAGATTAACTCCTCACTCCGGAAGTTATGCGGGGATCGAAGACCACTTCAAGTGTATGAGCTTGCGCAGTTGGCCTCTACACTTGGAATGGCCTTTAAAGGTCATCTTTGTGGGTTTGATCCTTGGCGGGTCTATGCCCATTTTGCTGTATCACGATAAATCGAGTTCAGGCTCTTTGCCGCCGTCCATCGAGGACTGGTGAGGTGAAATCCGTCAATAATTGGGTCAAGAACCAATGTGGCCAAACCGCCGTGGCGGATGCTAGTGGGGTGGTCCCTTGATCGAAGGTGATGGCGGGAAGACCATGGGTTGAACTTGAGCGGTGGCTCCATCAGTATACATCCCTTAGTGCCTTCCGCTCCCTTTTGGGTATGTGGGTTGCGTATATCATGTTCAAATCCGCACTTGTGTGGAAAGCCCTTTGTCCTCTATTGTTCGTGGCCGGGGCTCTTCCTCGTCATCGCTATGCAGCCCCTTGTCGTTGTTTTGGCGCTTAGCTTAAGCACTTGCTTGCTTGAACACCCAACAATCCACTTGGTGTGGTTGGCTAGTTTTCGGGGTGACATATCGCACAAGCGATCGAGTATTCGGTCCAATTTGGGCAGGACCTGGGTATTTGTTTTGAATGGCTTCTTCGCTGACGGGTTTAGAGCCTCGAATCCGGCATTCTGTCGTATCTTGACATTATCACCGTGTCGGCGTTTATGTATTCTTGTAGCGACCTGCCATTGCTGTCCTTGGTATCGAACTACCGGTGTTTGGCCAAGTTGTTGCTTGAGCTAGCCAGCTGTCTCTCAGCATAAGCAGGCCATGAGAGTAATGGTGAGGGTGGCATGGATTTGGCTTTTCTGTCTAGGTGCGGGCTAGCCACTCGTCGCGGATGTTGTGTTTGAAGGCTGCTACCGCCTACGCATCCGGACGATCGGCGATCTGATTTTTCTTTGTTAGGAACCACGTCCGGTGTCTAGCCAATTCTTACGGCTGCTGAATTATATGGCTAAGGTCATATCGGCGTCGGTGGTCGCACATATGTGCCTGGAAGTTATCAGGAATGCGGCTTCGAGGTCCTCAAACAACCGATTGACTCTGCTGGCAATTTATTGAGCCAATGCCGAGCTGGTCCTTTAAGCTTGAGTGGGAGGTATTTGATGCCATGTAGATCATCACCGTGGGCCATGGATATGGAGAGATAGTCCTCGATCCGGACGCGGGATCTGTGGTACCATCGTGTGATTAGATGTTTACGGGTTTGAAGCCCTCGAGATTTGATGATCCATCACTTCATCGTGAAGCATAGTGGGTGTGCAGCGCCTACGTATTGGGCTATATCACGGCGTAGCTCATATGAGCTTTGTCTCTTTGTTCGGCTCGGCGGGTTTGCTGTATCCGTGGCGGTAATCATCCAGTGGTTAGGCGTACGCGATCTGTAGATCGATCTTGTATGCTTTGCCTTATCCTCCAATATATCTCGCAAGTCCGGCGCGTTTTCCGTGCCTTGGTACTTTTGAGCAGCGTCGGCGTGGCAGGCGGAGAGCCGAGGCGTCTCTGTCAGCGACCCGCAGGGTGTGATCTGCCATATCGTCGTTGGTGGCGTGGGTGCTTCCTCCTCTGATCGAGGCAGCGGCCTGCGTTTGGGGAGTAGCTTTTGGAGGCGTTAGAGTTCATACTCTTGGCTGCAAGGACTTGATCCATCTGATAGCTTCTTGGTCTTGGTCAGCTCTAATTTGTTCTTTGCTTTTCTTGAGGCTGCTTGCCGTGGCCATGAGCCTGCGTTTAAAATGCTCTTGCTCGTAGGGGTCCTCTAGCACGGCAGATTAAATGCGTCGTTGAGGCTTGCCTCGTCTTGGAGGGCGCATAATTATAGTCCTCTACCTCTCTTTCCCGCCTTTGTCGTCGCGGACTTATCTCCCTCCTCTTGCGCTGAGTCTGCTTTGGAGGGGTCGTCTTGACCTTGTCAGGAATTATGTGTCTCCCATGCGGAATCGCCTTTTTCGATGTGGCGGGATTTAGGCGGCCTTGTGGCGTCAGCGTAGCTTAGGTTGTTTCTTGGAGGGGTCATCTTCCGCGTTCCGCCGCCATTCCCATCTTTGGGAGTTTTCACCATGTATATGTCATATGGCGAGGTGGCCTTCCGTTGCCCGTGGTGGCTCTTGATCGTCTCCGGCACCGTCGTCCATACCGTCGATGTCTTGGTCGAAAGTCGAGCATGTCGGTTAAATCATCGGCAGTGGCTACAAAGTGGGTGGTGGGTGGGCGTTGAATTTCTTCGTCGTCCGAATCCCAACCTTCGACCATAGTTGGCGAGGCTCCTGACAAAGAGAGACTTTAATGAGTTCAGGATATCGCCAAAGGCGAGTCTTTGAAAGATGTCCGTGGCGGTGAACTCCTGCTTACGGCGCCTAGTCGGATTCGGTGGTAGGCGCGGGAGGTTGGAGTCGAGAGAGGTCCGGCACCTAGGAGTCCTGAGCTTTGCAAAGGACGAGGGGATGGTGTTGGCTCAATCACAGTAGAGATTTCAGCCCCGGTGTCAACCAGCCGTCTCGTCGGCAAAACCGGCTCCGGATTAAGGGTCGGGCGGACGCACGGCAGTCAACCTCGAGGGCGCTGTTGGTGAGCGAGTAGATCGTACCATCGAGGAGGTGCGGCACGCTTGGCTGTGGCTCGAATCCGTCGAAGATCAAGTCTCCGCGGACATCGGCCGTATAGTTCAAGCTTCAAATCTGACACGATGGCGGGCGTAACTTCGATCTGCTCGGATGGCCTAGCGAATTGGCCCGGTGCAAAAGCGCCCGAATCTGAAGATCTATGCGGAGGAAAGTCTCACCTGGGTACGCATCGTTCTTGATGATTGAAGGAGCCATGGGCCTATAGGTGGCGACAGGAACTCTCAATAGAGCACCAATATCGGTGTCAAAACCGGCTGATCTCGGGTAGGGGTCCCGAGCTGTGCGTCTAGGCGGATGGTCACGGGGAGACAAGGGACCACGATGTTTTACCCGGTTGGGCCCTCTCGGCGGAGGTAATACCCTACTCTGCTTGATTAATATTGATGATATGCGTTAGTACAAGGGTAGATCTACCACGAGATCGGAGAGGCTAAACCTAGAAGCTAGCCTATGGTATGATTGTTGTTAGATCCTCTCGGGACTAAAACCCTTCGGTTTATATAGACACCGAATAGGGTTAGGGTTACAGTCGGTTATAATGGTAGAAATCTACATATCCGTATCATAAGCTTGCCTTCCCGCCAAGGAAAGTCCTATCCGGACACGGAATGAAGTCTTCAATCTTGTATCTTCATAGTCCAGAGAGTCCGATAAAGATGATAGTTGGCTGTCCAGGACACCCCTAGTCGAGGACTCCCTCACCCACCGTAATACTTATGCTCTTGAGAGAAGCCACTAGTGAAACCTATGGCCCCAGGAATATTCTCCATCCTATTAATCTTCCAACACTTAGCTATTTTATTGCCTTTTATTTTACTTTGCATCTTTATCATAAAAATACCAAAAATATTATCTTATTATATCTACTCGGATCTCACTTTTCGTAAGTGACCATGAAGGATTGACAACCCCTTTATTGTGTTGGTTGCGAGGATTTTATTTGTTTGTGTAGGTGTGAGGGACTCGTGCATGGCCTCCTCTTGGATTGATACCTTGTTTCTCAAAAGCAGGAGGAAATACTTCTTTGCTTTCTGCATCACCCTTTCCTCTTCAAGGAAAACCAATGCGAGTGCTCAAGAGGTAGCAGGGGAGCACGTCGGCTTCGCATTAAATGCATTGTCGGCGGTCCCGGAGGATAGGCTTATCGACTATAGACCTTTCTACCTCTGTGTGCCTTTGTGTACCCCTTCTCCTTATAAAAGGAGGCTCGAGGCGACTAGGAGAGGATTCAGCTCTTTTGGGCAAATTGCACCCAGTAGCTAGCTCAAGAACACAAGAACACTCAAATACATCCACCAAAGCGGGACTAGGGTATTACGCATCTTGCGGCCCGAACACAGGTAAACAATCAAGTGTGCTTCTGTCGGACCGCTCTTTGCACAACCTCGTGCCGCCAACGTAGAAAGGATCGGTGACCCCATAGGTGTCGTTTCCCGCAAACCCCGGTCGAACGAGTGTGCGGAGCAGGTCGGTAAAGAGATATTGCAGCTGCCATGTCGGTAGGGTGTTGAAGTAGTTGGCGTGATGGACATCGGCTCGAAGAAGAAATGGTGTGGCCATGCCGATCTGGTCATAAATCATGGCGTGGTCAATGCGGCTTGATGAAGTGACCGGCGGCAATGCTTGATGTGCGCTTCCGTGTAATCCGTGGGGGGCGGCGAGGTTGGTGATGATTTATCGCTTGGCGATGCGAACTCTTGTTGACTTGCTGAATGATGATCCGAAGAAGTTGAGCTCGGCTCAACAAAGCCATGATGTGTTATGGCGCGGGTCGGCGGTAGTGGAACAGCGTTATCGGGCTGGTTTGACACCTAGCGATGGTGAAGATCATCTTGGAAAGACTTTAAAATTAGTGGGATGTGTTTGGGAACAAAACACAATACCCCATAAAACTTCATTAAAAAGGATGTCAAAATCCCGTTCATAAAAAGATGAACTTCGGGTCGGATTCGTTCTCGGCGCGAAAGCAGATCTGGCGATGCACTAATCGAGAAGGTTCCCGGAGTTTGGGCGGTCGGATCAAGATGAAGTTTTGAGGGTGGCAGATATAGGAATTCGCAGCTGATCAGCGGTTGGATCTTTCAAAGGGCGTCAGAGCTAGGTGTTGGACACCAAGCTCAAACACGTCCAGATTAAATGGCGCTCCGGTATATCGGAGACCGTGGAGATTCCTCCATCGAAGCAGCGACGAAATTTTACGGTGTTGTTGTAGACTCAATTCCGCTATTCTCGGAAGGAATCATCAAGCGATGCTCGAGGAGGTGGTGGTAGCGGATACAAGTTCGTTGTTTGGAAAAACAACACGGTCGCCCAGAGACAATGTTGACATTGAGCCCCCGAGCTCCATGGATGATTCCTCCATGATCTTGATAGAGATCGGAGTTGATGTTGATGAAGGCCCTCGTCCGAACATGATGATTGGAGGTAGGGCACGGTCCTTGGTCAAGCCAAGGTGACCGGTCGGCGGCGGCGAAGGCAAAGCGTCCTGATTGATCTGCAGGCGAGCCATTGATCCTTTTGCCGACCACACAGCGGAACTCTCAATGAAAGCACCATTGTCGAAGTCAAAACCGATAGATCTCGTGTAGGGGTCCCAAGCTGTGTGTCTTAGGATCGATGGTAACATGGACACGGGATTTCACCCGGCTTCGGGCTCTCTCGAAGAGATAATACCCTACATGCTGCTTTTGATTGTATTCGCACTACAAAAAAAATACACTTCCGTGATGATACGTGTTTGTCATAGTAGGTCGCGTTTTTGTCCGCATGTACATCCATGACAAATTTATAGCCAGAATCAAGATAGTCATACATGTCTTTGTCGTGAAGTGTTCCATGACATTCTGAAAATTATCATCACGAAGTGTCCACTTCCATAACGATAAATCGCGCGTCCGAAGTGCTTTTCGTCAAGGGTGGTGACACGTGGCATCCGCAGTAGCGGGCGCCGTTAAGCTATCGAATTCGGTTTTGGATCCGATAACCCGTTAACAGCCAGACCAATGGGGATTTTCACGTGTAAAATCATCATTGGCTGGAGAAACTGCGTGTCGGCTCACCGCTGGGACGGATGTCATCCACTCATTGGACCGGAAGGCGCCTATGATCGTCGACATGGCGCATTATGAGGCCCATTGCTGTGAAAAGGCGGCCCGTTTGACTTGGTCAAAAGGTGGCGGGCGGCCCATGGAAAGCTTGTTAACGGCTTTGTTAGCATATAGCCAATTTACAGCCCGCTAACCCAAGGCCCGTTCGCCCTATTCAAATTAGGCCCGATGGCGTCATCGGGCCATCCAATATGATTCCGACCGTTTTCGCCGGCCCATGTATGGCCCATGGCGTATTCGGCCCATATGAGGCCCTATGTAACTCTTGGCCTATTAGCGGCGAGTGGTGAAGCGGCCCGTAATGAACAGTGTATCACTTTACACCCATTAACGGCCGTGGTGGCGGCCCGTATAAACGATGTATCACTTTATACCCATTAACGGCCCATTATTCCGTTGGCCCGTTTCCAGCCCATGTTATCTTTCGGCCTTCTCAGAGCCCATTTATTCTTGGGCTCATTTCCAGCATTCATTTACTTACGGCCCGTTACTGTCATTTTCTGCTTGTGGGCCAAATTCAGCCCGTGGTGACAGTTGGCCCGTTTGTGGTTCGTTAATACCTTGGGCCATTTTCATATCGTCATCAAATCGGCCTATAACGATGGCCCGTTATAGTCGACCCATGAGCAGACGGTTCCAATCTAGCCCGTTCACGGCGAATCTGTCTGTTTGGCCCATGTTTGTGTCGATCATCTGCCCGTATAAGGCCCATTGATGATCGACCGTAGAGGCCCATTGTGTCTATGGCCCATAGAAGGCCCATTGTTTCTCTGACCCGTGAAGGCCCAATGTTTCTATGGCCGTAGAAGGCCCGCTGTTTCTGACTCGTAGAAGGCCCATTGTTTCTGACGGCCGTGAGCCCGGTGTCACCTCTTGTGGCATTTATTGTGGCCTAGTTTTAAAAATAGGTTATTGCAGCCACTAGCAAACCACAGAAAAAAGAAGCGCGACTACAAGCAAACAAATAAACAAGACAACAAGGAAATAAATAAGTAAGCAACTTACCTTTGGGCTATCACGGCTATTACACATATTACATCCATTGGGCATCAAAGTTAGCCACCGGTGCAAATATAGGAAAACAGCAGCATATAAGCGCGCAACAAAACAAGTCGAACTGAAACCACTTGAAGAGCTCAAGAAACAATATCACTGGGTACCCATAATGCTGGCAAGATGCTTATGCAAGCTTATTAACTTTCTCTTGTTTGGCGCTTAAGTCCTCCGGTAACTTGCTATTGCACCGAAAGTATGCATCTGAATTCTGCGGGGACTTCCTCGGTTCTTGACTTCTGTTGCATAACATCGATCGATATCTTTCAACTTGAAGTTGAGACTCAAGAAGCCCGAACTGATTAGGCAATGAGTTGAAGAAATTTGGTGCCGGCGGTGGTAGCGATAACTTCGAACACTACATCAAGGCAGGGACTTTGGGGTTGTCTCAGTGTCTTCAATATAGTTTTTATCAGATTTCTTGGAGACCAACAGGGATGTCTCACTATCTTGAACCTTATCTACATTACTTCATTTACCATTGCATAACAGGGTACTCTTATCAAATATTTTATCCGCGTTCTAAAAGAGAAACAAACAAACACATCTCAGGTTTACAATGTAGTATATAAAACTCATTTTGGTAAACTAGTTCATGTTGGAAATATGCCCTAGAGGCAATGATAAAAGCATTGTTATTATATTTCCTTGTTCATGATAATTGTCTTTTATTCATGCTATAATTGTATTATCCGGAAATCGTAATACATGTGTGAATACATAGACCTGTCGTCCTAGTGAGCCTCTAGTTGACTAGCTCGTTGGTCGATAGATAGTCATGGTTTCGACTATGGACATTGGATGTCGTTGATAGCGGGATCACGTCATTAGGAGAATGGCGTGATGGACAAGACAATCTAAGCAAGCACAAGATCGTGTAGTTCGTTTTGCTAGAGCTTTCTCAATGTCAAGTATCTATTCCTTAGACCATGAAATCATGTAACTCCCGGATACCGTGGAGTGCTTTGGGTGTACCAAGCGTCCTGGCGTAGCTGGGTGACTATAAAGGTGCATTACGGTATCTCCGAAAGTGTCATTGGGTTGTACACGGATCGAGACAGGGATTTGTCACTCCGTATTACGGAGAGGTATCCTGGGCCCCTTTCGGTAGTGCATCATCATAATGAGCTCAAAGTGACCAAGTGTGCAGTCACGGGATCATGCATTACAGATGCAGTAAAGTGACTTGCGATGCTTGAGGCTGAGCGAGTATTGGGATCTGGCGATCGAGTCTCGGGCAAATAACTATCTGCGTCGACGAAGGGAGTAGTATCTGGGTTGCTTGAATCCTCGACGCCGTGGTTCATCCGATGACATCATCGAGGAACATGTAGGAGCCAACATGGGTATCGAGATCCGCTGTTGGTTATTGACACGAGAGCATCTCGGTCGTATGCGCATGTCTCCCGAACCGTGGGGTCTACACATAGGTTCGGTGGCGCTAGGGTTATTAGGAAGACTTGTATGTGATTACGAATGTTGTTGAGTCCCGGATGAGATCGCGGACGTCACGAGGAGTTACGGAAGAGTGCAGAGGTAAAGATTTATATCTGGAAATTGTCAAGCGGACAGGAAAAGTTTGGTCATATCGGTATTGTCTGGGGCCACGAAAAGGTTCGGAGGACCACGGGAGGGCCACCCCTCCGGGGGCCACTGGGCTGCGTGGGAAGGGCCAGCCCACAGTGGGCTGGCGCACCCCTCCCTTGGGCCCTTGCGCCTAGGGTTGAGGGGGAACCCTAAAGGGGTGCCCCCTTGCAGGGCAAGCCCCTCCCCTTAGCTGCCGCCCCCCTCTAGATGCATCTAGAGGGCATTCTCCCTTCCCCTATAAATAGGGGGTGAGGGAGGGCAGCCGCACCCAAGCCAAGCGCAGCCCTCCTCTCCCAACACCTCTCCTCCTCCATTGTGTGCTCGTGAAGCCACAGCCAGATCTGCTTCTCCACCATCATCACGCCCGTCGTGCTGCGGTGGAGCTGTCTTCCTCAACCTCTCCTTCCTCCTTGCTGGATCAAGGCGGAGGAGGCGTTGCCCGTACCGTCGTGTGTTGAATGCGGAGGTTGTCCGTTCAGCACTTGGTCATTGGTGATCCGAGTGCGACTCCTTCATCACCATCCCCTCGAAAGCTTCCACCGCGATCTACAAGTGGTATGTAGATGCAAACTCACTCCTTGACTCGTTGCTTAGATGAACTCATAGATGGATCTTGGTGAAACCGTGGGAAAAATTTAATTTTCTAGCGTTCCCCAGCAGTGGTATCGAGCTAGGTCTATCGTGGTTCTCTATTGCAGAGTAGAACACAATTTTGTTGTGGGCGTAGATCTTGTCAACTTGCTTGCGCTACTAGTCTTATCTTGCTTCCAGCGGTATTGTGGGATGAGGCGGCCGGACCAACCTTACGTGCGCTTCGTGGGCCGGTTCCACCGACTAACATGCACTAGTTGCATAAGGTGGCTGGCGGGTGTCTGTCTCTCCACTTTAGTTGGGCGGATTCGATGAAAAGGGTCCTTATGAAGGGTAAATAGAAGTTGAAAAGATCACGTTGTGGTTATTCGTAGGTAAGAAAAGCGTTCTTGCTAGAACCCAATTGCAGCCACGTAAAGATGCAACAACAATTAGAGGGCGTCTAACTTGTTTTTGTAGCAACCGTCATGTGATGTGATATGGCCAAGTTGTGATGAATGATGAATGACATATTGTGATGTATGAGATCATGTTCTTGTAATAGGAATCACGACTTGCATGTCGATGAGTATGACAACGGCAGGAACCATAGGAGTTGTCTTTATTTTGTATGACCTGCGTGTCATTGAAGAGCATCATATAAACTACTTTACTTTATTACTAAACCGTT
The DNA here is from genome assembly GCA_021605205.1 of Aegilops longissima. Taxonomy (NCBI): domain Eukaryota; kingdom Viridiplantae; phylum Streptophyta; class Magnoliopsida; order Poales; family Poaceae; genus Aegilops; species Aegilops longissima. The sequence goes on from JAHIAM010005297.1 coordinate 11,337, forward strand.
AGTCATAGAAGTAGAAGTAGTCGTTGGCGTGACAACTTCATGAATACCGATGATGGAGATCATGATGATGGAGATCATGGTGTCATGCGGTGACAAGATGATCATGGAGCCCGAAGATGAAGATCAAAGGAGCTATATGATATTGGCCATATGATGTCACTACTTTATATAATTGCATGTGATGTTTATTATGTTTTATGCATCTTGTTTACTTAGAACGGCGGTAGTAAATAAGATGATCCTTACAACAATTTCAAAGTGTTCTCCCTAAGCGTGCCGTTGCTAAAGTTAAATGGTTTGAAGCACCACATGATGATGGTGTGATAGATCCTTACGTTCACATACAGCGGGTGTAAACAGTTTTACACATGCAAAACACTTAGGGTTAACTTGCGAGCCTAGCATATACAGACATGGCCTCGGAACACGGAGACCGAAAGGTCGAACACGAGTCGTATAGAAGATACGATCAACATGAGAATGTTCACCGGCGATGACTAGTCCGTCTCACGTGATGATCGGACACGGCCTAGTCGACTCGGATCGTGTAACACTTAGATGACTAGAGGATGTCAAATCTGGTGGGAGTTCATTCAATAATTTGATTAAGATGAACTTAATTATCATGAACTTAGTCTAAAACTTTTTGCAAAATATGTCTTGTAGATCAAATGGCCAGCGCTCATGTCAACATGAACTTCAGCGTTCCTAGAAAACCAAGCTGAAAGATGATGGCAGCAACTATCGGACTGGGTCCGAACACGAGATCATCCTCATAGCTGCCAGAAGGCATATGTCCTAGAAGCACCGTTAGGTGACCCACCTGCTCTCCCATCACGCAAGGCGATTTGAGCGTTTGGCGACGCGTCTTGATGATTACTCCCTCGTTCGATGCGGCATGCTTTGACTTAGAACCGGGGCTCCAAAAGCGTTTTGAGCAACACGGAGCATATGAGATGTTCAAAGAGCTGAAAATAGTTTTCCAAGCTCATGCCGAGGTCGAGAGATATGAAGTCTCCGACAAGTTCTGATTGTAAGATGGAGGAAAACAGTTACATCGGTGAGCACATACTCAAAATATGCAGGTTGCTGTACTTTGTCAGTGGAGATTAACCTCCGGATGAGGCGGTCATTGACAGAATCCTTGATCGCTCACCAAGCTACAAGAGCTTCGTGATGAACTACAACATGCGGGGATGGTGAAGACCATTCTGAAGTATTTTCAATCTGAAGTTAGCAGAGGTTGAAATTAAGAAAGAACATCAAGTGTTGATGGTCAATAAGACCACTAAGTTTAAGAAGGGCAAGGGTAAGAAGAACTTCAAGAAGGGCGGCAAGGAGGTTGCGCGCCCGTAAGCCAGATTCGGGAAGAAGTCAAAGAATGGACCCAAACCCGAGGCGAGTGCTTTTATTGCAAGGGAGGGTCCTTTGGAAGCGGAACTGCCCCAAATACTTAGCGGACAAGAAGGCGGCAACACCAAAGGTATATTTGATATACATGTAATTGATGTGTACCTTACCGATACTAGTAGTAACTCCTGGATATTTGATACGGTGCCGTTGCTCATATTTGTAACTCACGGCGGGAGCTGCGGAATAAGCGGAGGCTGGCGAAGGGCGAGGTGACGATCGGCGTCGGGAATGGTTCGAGTCGATGTGATCGCCGTCGACGCGCTACCTCTACATTTACCTACGGGATTAGTTTTGAACCTTAATAATTGTTATTTGGTGCCAAGTTTGAGCATGAACATTGTATCTGGATCTCGTTTAATGCGAGATGGCTACTCATTTAAATCCGAGAATAATGGTTGTTCTATTTATATGAGAAATATGTTTTATGGTCATGCTCCAATGGTCGATGGTTTATTCTTAATGAATCTCGGCGTAGTATTACACATATTCATAGCGTGAATACCAAAAGATGTAAAGTTGATAACGATAGTCCCACATACTTGTGTACTGCCGCCTTGGTCACATTGGTGTCAAGCGCATGAAGAAGCTCCATCTTGATGGACTTTTGGAGTCTCTAGATTATGAATCGTTTGACACATGCGAACCATGCCTCATGGGCAAGATGACCAAGACTCCGTTCTCCGGAACAATGGGCGAGCAACCAACTTGTTGGAAATCATACATACCGATGTGTGCGGTCCAATGAGCGTTGAGGCTCGCGGAGGATATCGTTATGTTCTCACTCTCACGGATGACTTGAGTAGATATGGGTATGTCTACTTGATGAAACACAAGTCTCGAGACCTTTGAAAAGTTCAAGGAATTTCAGAATGAAGTAGAGAATCAACGTGACGAAAGATAAAATTCTTCGATCGGATCGTGGAGGAGAATATTTAAGTCACGAATTTGGTACACACTTAAGAAAATGTGGAATCGTTTCACAACTCACGCCGCTGGAACACCTCGCGTAACGGTGTGTCGAGCGTCGTGTCGCACTCTATTAGATATAGTGCGATCTATGATGTCTCTTACCGATTTACCGCTATCATTTTGGGGATCGCTCTAGAGGCAGCTACATTCACTTTAAATAGGGCACCGTCTAAATCCGTTGAGGCGACACGTATGAATTATGGTTTGGGAAGAAACCTAAGCTATCGTTTCTAAAAGTTTGGGGATCGATGCTTATGTCAAGAAACTTCAACTGAAAAGCTCGAACCCAAAGTCGGAATGCGTCTTCATAGGATACCCTAAAACCATTGGGTATACCTTCTACTTAAGATCCGAGGCAAGATCTTTGTTGCCAAACGGATCCTTTACGGAAAAGGAGTTTCTCTCAAAAAAGTAAGTGGGAGGAAAGTAGAACTTCGATGAAATCTTGCCTCTTAAGCAGGATAGTAGTGCAGCTCGGAAAATGTTCTGTGGTGCCTACACCAGCGAAGAGAAATTAATGATGATGATTAAGGTACTTTGGATCAAGTTGCTCTTGAACCATTAGGTCCACAAGGACACGTTCCGCACCAGTGAATGCGGCAACCCTGTCACTGGAAATCATGTTTATAGACAACGGTGAACCTTGAACTATGAAGAAGCAATGGCGGGCCCAGATTCCGACAAATGGCTAGAAGCCATGAAATCCGAGATAGAATCCATGTATGAAAACAAAGTATGGACTTTGGCAGACTTGCCGATGATCGTGACGATAGAAAACAAATGGATCTTTAAGATGAAGGCGAGAGCGGATGGTAATGTCACAATCTATAAAGCTCGACTTGTCACTAAGGGTTATCGGCAAGTTCAAGGGATTGACTACGATGAGACTTTCTCTCCGTGCGAAGCTTAAGTCCGTCGAATCATGTTAGCAATTGCGCATACTTTGATTATGAGATATGTCGGATGGACGTCAAAACAGCGTTCCTTAATGGTTATCTTAAGGAAGAGCTGTATATGATGCAACCGGAGGTTTTATCGATCCTAAGAATCTTGACAAAGTATGCAAGCTCAGCGATCCATTTATGGGCTGGTGCAAGCATCTCGGAGTTGGAACATTAAGCTTTGATGAGATGATCAAAGCGTTTGGGTTTATCTGAAACTTATGGAGAAGCCTGCGTTTACAAGAAAGTGAGTGGGAGCTCTGTAGCATTTCTCATTTTATATGTAGATGACATCTTTGTTGATGGGAAATGATATAGAATTCTTGGACAACATTAAGGCCTACTTGAATAAGTGTTTTTCAATGAAGGACCTTGGAGAAGCTGCTTATATATTAGGCATCAAGATCTATAGAGATAGATCGAGGCGCCTCATAGGTCTTCACAAAGCACATACCTTGATAAGATTTTGAAGAAGTTCAAAATGGATCAGTCAAGAAAGGGTTCTTGCTGTCTTGCAAGGTGTGAGATTGAGCTCGGCTCAATGCCCGACCACGACAAAAGATAAAGAAGAGATGAGTGTCATCCCTATGCTTGACCATAGGATCTACTATGTATGCCATGCTGTGTACCAGACCTGATGTAAACCTTGCCGTAAGTTTGGTAGGTAGATACCAAAGTAATCCCGGCAAGGAACACTGGACAATGGTCAAGAATATCCTAAAGTACCTAAAGAGGACAAAAGACATGTTTCTCATTTATGGAGGTGACGAAGAGCTCGTCGTAAAGGGTTACGTCGACGCTAGCTTCGACACAGATCTGGATGACTCTAAGTCACAAACCGGATCGTGTATATGTTGAATGGTGGAGTAGTAAGCTGGTGCAGGCTGCAAGCGAAGCGTCGTGGCGGGATCTACGTGAAGCGGAGTACATGGCAGCCTCGGAGGCAGCGCATGAAGCAATTTGGGTGAAGGAGTTCATCACCGACCTAGGAGTCATACCCAATGCGTCGGGGCCAATCAAACTCTTCTGTGACAATCTTTGGAGCTATTGCACTTGCCAAGGAGCCCAGGTTTCACAAGAAGACCGAGGCACATCAGCGTCGCTTCAACTCCATCCGTGAAAATGTTGGGATGGAGACATAGAAATTTGTAAAGTGCATACGGATCTGAATGTCATGATCCGTTGACTAAACCTCTTCATGGACAAAACATGATCAACACCGAGAACTCTATGGGTGTTCGATTCATCACAATGTAACTAGATTATTGACTCTAGTGCAAGTGGGAGACTGTTGGAAATATGCCCTAGAGGCAATGATAAAAGCATTGTTATTATATTTCCTTGTTCATGATAATTGTCTTTTATTCATGCTATAATTGTATTATCAGGAAATCGTAATACATGTGTGAATACATAGACCTGTCGTCCTTGTGAGCCTCTAGTTGACTAGCTCGTTGGTGATAGATAGTCATGGTTTCGACTATGGACATTGGATGTCGTTGATAACGGGATCACGTCATTAGGAGAATGGCGTGATGGACAAGACAATCCTAAGCATAGCACAAGATCGTGTAGTTCGTTTTGCTAGAGCTTTCTCAATGTCAAGTATCTATTCCTTAGACCATGAGATCGTGTAACTCCGGATACCGTAGGAGTGCTTTGGGTGTACCAAGCGTCTGGCGTGGCGGGTGACTATAAAGGTGCATTACGGTATCTCGAAAGTGTTTGTTGGGTTGCGCGGATCGAGGCAGGTTTGTCACTCCGTATTACGGAGAGGTATCACTGAGGCCCACTCGGTAGTGCATCATCATAATGAGCTCAAAGTGACCAAGTTAATGCGGTCGCGGGATCATGCATTCTGATGCGAGTAAAGTGACTTGCGATGCTTGAGACTGAGCGAGGTATTGGGATACGACGATCGAGTCTCGGGCAAGTAACATACCGTCTGACGAAGGGAGTAGTATCTGGGGTTGCTTGAATCCTCGACATCGTGGTTCATCCGATGACATCATCGAGGAGCATGTAGGAGCCAACATGGGTATCCAGATCCGCTGTTGGTTATTGACTGAGGCGTCTCGGTCGTATGCGCATGTCTGCCGAACCGTAGGGTCTACACATAAGGTTCGGTGGCGCTAGGGTTATTAGGAAGTCTTGTATGTGATTACGAATGTTGTTTGGAGTCCGGATGAGATCCGGACGTCACGAGGAGTTCGGAAGGTCCGGAGGTAAAGAGTTATATATGGGAAGTTGTCAAGCGGACAGGAAAAGTTTGGTCATATCGGTATTGTCTGGGGCCACGAGAAAGGTTCGGAGGACCAGGAGGCCCACCCCTCGGGAGGCCACTTAGGCTGCGTGGGAAGGGGCCAGCCCTGATGGGCTGGCGCACCCCCTCCTTGGCCCTTGCGCCTAGGGTTGAGGGAACCCTAAAGGCGCCCCTTGGCAGAGGCAAGCCCCCTCCCTTGGCCGCCGCCCCCTCTAGATGCATCTAGAGGGCCGCCCCCTCTCCTTCCCCTATAAATAGAGGGTGAGGGAGGGCAGCCGCACCAAGCCAAGGCGCAGCCCTCCCTCCCAACACCTCTCCTCCTCCGTTGTGTGCTCGTGAAGCCTGGCGAGATCTTGCTTCTCCACCATCATCACGCCCGTCGTCTTTGCCGGTGGAGCTGTCTTCCTCAACCTCTCCTTCCTCCTTGTTGGATCAAGGCGGAGGCGTTGCCCATACCGTCACGTGTGTTGAGCGGAGGTGCTGTCCGTTCAGCACTTGGTCATCGGTGATCCTTCATCACCATCCCTCGAAAGCTTCCATACCGCGATCTACAAGTGGTATGTAGATGCAAACTCACTCCCTTGACTCGTTGCTTAGATGAACTCATAGATGGATCTTGGTGAAACCGTAGGAAAAATTTTAATTTTCTGCAGCGTTCCCCTAACAGTGGTATCGAGCTAGGTCTGTCGTAGTTCTCTATTGCGAGTAGAACACAATTTTGTTGTGGGCGTAGATCTTGTCAACTTGCTTGCAGCTACTAGTCTTATCTTGCTTCAGCGATATTGTGGGATGAAGCGGCCCGGACCAACCTTACACATGCGCTTCGTGAGACCGGTTCCACCGACTAACATGCACTAGTTGCATAAGGTGGCTGGCGGTGTCTGTCTCTCCACTTTAGTTGGGCGGATTCGATGAAAAGGGTCCTTATGAAGGGTAAATAGAAGTTGACAAGATCACGTTGTGGTTATTAGTAGGTAAAAAGCGTTCTTGCTAGAACCCAATTGCAGCCACGTAAAGATACAACAACAATTAGAGGGCGTCTAACTTGTTTTTGCAGCAAGCTTGTCATGTGATGTGATATGGCCAAGTTGTGATGAATGATGAATGACATATTGTGATGTATGATATCATTTTCTTGTAATAGGAATAGCGACTTGCATGGACGAGGTTTGTCAAGTGGCCTTGGTATACCACCGGTAGACCACTGTCAAGTTTCGGGTCATTTGGAGCTCGTTTGGTACTCGAACGGTTAACCGCACTCTCGCAAAGGCCTCTTTTAAGTTGCAGCCCAACAGCCTTTCAAAACATCCCAATAACCCACCTAAGTCACTTCCATGCTCTCCGTCGTTCGATCACGATCGTGTGGGCGAAAACCGCACCTCATTTGGAGCTTCCTAGCTCCTTCTACCTATAAATATGCATCTCCCCTCAAATCCCGGATCATTTCCCCGAAACCCTAGGCGAAATCCCCTCCGCGCCGCGGACACGTCCGGATCGGACGGATCGTCCGCCGCGCGCGCCGGCGAACCGGGGCTGCCTGCGTGGGCACGCCGCCGCCCCGCACCCGGCCCGCCCGAACCCAGCAGCGTCCCTCCGGCCAGCGCTTCGGCCGCCTCCGCCGCCGCCCGCCTCGCCTCGGCTGCCGACCTCGCCCGCGCCCGGCCCGTCGCCGCCTCGGTTGCGGCCCGTCGCCGCCTCGGCGCCCGGCATGGCGCGCCGCCAGCGCCCTCCTCCCGCCCGGCAGCCCTCTCCTCCGCCCGGCCTCGTCCCGTCTCCGGCGAGCCGCCGCCGCAAATCCTCGATCCAGCGCCCACGGATCTGAGATCCAAGCGGTTGACTTCTCCCCGAAATTCATCTAAGTCTTATTTACGTGATAATTTGTTGCATTTTCTTCGTGCCATAACTCTCTGCATATTGCTCCGTTTCATGCGTGTAATATTTATAAATATTCGTCTCGATGACTAGATCATTCCGTCTCATTGCATCATTTTCATTGAGCTCATCTTGATGCCAGAAATGCTGTTGGAAGAGGGCTATGTGATGTTAGTTTCTATTTCTTAACAGAACATGCACTTTTGTCATTTTTGCCATGATTGATGTGTGCACCCTATGAATTTGAGTCCTACATGTGTTTTGTAATATGCCATGCCATCTTTCCGGGGTGTATGCTATGTATTTTGTGATCTCTGTGGTGACTAGCACAAGCATGCAAACTAGGCTTCAGGATGTTGCTGATTTCACCTGTTTTCTTGATATTTTTATGCCATATTAACTTGATGCTACTAGAGATCCATGCATATTTTGAGATACTTCATAAGGATGTTTTGAACATATGGTTATGCTCTATCCATCCATGCCTTTTGTTGCAATTATGGAGTGCCATAGCTTGAGTCAATCGAGCTCTACTTTTGCTTCAAAATGTTTCCTGGCAGATTGTTTACATGTTATTCAATTTTGCCAAGGTTGTTGTAGTTGATCCGTGTATGCTATGATGTTGTTCTTGCCATGGATATCTTCTATGCCATGTATTATTGATGTATGTATGCTTAGTTTATCATGTAATGCTCTGTAGTGAGTGCATCGAGCTCTTAAACATGCCTACTTGTTATCTGTTTTTGCCATGCCACATTCTTTGAATCATTAATGAAACTTGCTATTTTGACATGGGTGTTATTATATTTTCTGATCCTTTTTGTCTTATGGTCAGTAAGGGACTTTTGTTCTATGCTTTGAGTAGATTCATGCCATGCCTTGTTTTGCTATTATAAGTTCCTGTAGCATGTTGTTTTCTTGCTCTGAACATTGCTTCCTGATGCTGATTTACGGCATGTTAGTATTTTCTCTAAGTCTGTGAAGTGATATATTTTGCACTTTTGCCATGCTTGTTTGGGCCTGTTATGATGTGATTTATCCGTAGCTCAGTGTTCATCTTTTGTCAAGCATCTTGAGTAGATCACTGCCATGTGCTTTGTTGAGTACGTTTGGGTGCGATAGCTTAATTTCTTGTTGCTTGCTAAGTGGTATCATCTTTGTTAATGGCAGTTGTGCCATTCTTGTTTTGCTTGTCATTTGCTAACCGTGCATCCGATTCGGTGATCTTTATATCGATTTCAACGAAATCATCTCATCTTTCAGCGGCATACTTGGTTTGCCAAGTTGATGCCTGGTTCATCATTTTCCTTCGAACGCATCGCATTGCATATCATCTAGCATATCATGTCATGTTTTGCATCATGTTGCTTGTGCATTGCACGTGATTTATTATGGTTCCTTTGTTTGTGTTCTTGCTTTGGGTAGAGCGGGAGACAAATGCGTGAGCGAGGAACCTGTTGAAAGCGCTTACGAGGATCAAGCTTTCGACAACTCGAGAACTTTGCGAGCAAGATGACCATACCCTCGAAATCACTTCTATCTTTGCTATGCTAGATGCTCGCTCTTTTGCTATGCCTATGCTCGATGCCTATCATTTGCTTATCATGCCTCCCATATTGCCATGTCAGCCCTAACCACCCTTTCCTAGCAAACCGTTGATTGGCTATATTCTTGCTTTGCTCAGCCCTCTTATAGCGTTGCTAGTTGCGGTGAAGATGAAGTTTGTTCCTTGTTGGAACATGGAGATGTTGTTCCTTGTTGGAACATGTTTACTTGTTGGGGTTATCACAATATATCTGCTATAATTAATGCATCTATATACTTGGTAAAGGGTGGAAGGCTCGGCCTTATGCAGTGTTTTGTTCCTCTTGCCGCCTAGTTTCCGTCATACGGTGTTATGTTCCTTGATTTAGCGTTCCTTACGGTTGGGTGATTTATGGGACCCCTTGACAGTTCGCTTTGAATAAGACTCCTCGGCAAGGCCCAACTTTGGTTTTACCATTTGCCACCTAAGCCTTTTCCCCGGGTTTTCGCGAGCCGAGGTCATCTTTATTTACCCCGGACGGTGCCTTAGTCTTGGCCGAACCGAAGCAGACTGCTGGGGCCACCAGGGCAACTCGAGGCTGGTTTTACTCGTAGGCTGACCTATCCGGTGTGCCACGAGAGCGAGATATGTGCAGCTCCTATCGGGATTTGTCGGCCTGATCGGGTGGCTTTGCTGGTCTTGTTTTATTCTTTGTCGAAATGTCTTGTAGTCCGGGATTCGAGACCGATCGGGTTTTCGGTAGAAGAATATCCTTCGTTGACCATGAGAGCTTATAATGGGCTAAGTTGGGACACCTGCGGGGTATTATCTTTGAAAGCCATGCCCATGGTTATGAGGTAGATGGGAATTTGTTAATGTCGGTTGTAGAAAACCGAAGTTGACCTTAATTAAAATACACATCAACTGCGTGTGTAACCATGATGGTCTCTTCTCGTGGTCAGGAAGTGAACAGATGTTGGAGTTATGTTTGGCGTAAGTAGTTAGGATCACTTCTTGATCGCTACTAGCTTCACGTCCGTGCCTTGCTTCTCTTCTCGCTCTCTTTTGCGAGTGTAGCCACCATATATGCTGAGTAAACTTGCTGCAGCTCCACCTCACAACTCTGTCCTTCCTATAAGCTTAAATAGTCTTGATCTCGCATGGTGTGAGATTCTGAGTCCCGTGGCTCACAGATTCTACAAAACAGTTGCAGTGCCGGCGATGCGGTCTGGTGGCGCTAGCCCGAGCTCAAGTGGGAGTTCGACGAGGCGTGGTTGTTACTATGTGTCTTTTCACGATGATCGATAGTGGAGCCTAGTTGGGACGATCGGGGATCTGTGTAGCATTTGGGGTATCTCCTTTTATTTTGGTTCCGTAGTCGGACCTTGAGTGTAATCTGAATGATGGATGTTTATCTATGTATTGTGTGAAGTGGCATTTGTAAGCCAACTATGTATCTTTTCCTTATGTATTACATGGGTTGTGTGAAGATTACCTCACTTGCGACATTGCTTTCAATGCGGTTATGCCTCTAAGTCGTGCTTGACCGTGGGAGATATAGCCGCATCAAGGGATTACAAGTTGGTAATCGAGCCTTCCCGACTTAGGAGCCCCACAGCGATTGTTTCTTTGGCGTTGTTGAGTTTAGAACAGAAAATGTTTTGAGTCTTAGGATTATATAGATCGGAGTAGGATTCTTTTACTCCCGGTCCTTCGTCGCTCTGGTGAGGTCTCTGGCGTGAAGTTTTGACTCTCCTCTCCTCAAATTTCTCTAAAAAATTTTTAGGATCGCGGGTATCTTGGAATCGTTCCGATGGTTTTGTGCGAGAACATTGTTCTTGGTGCCTCGACATTTAGGGGTTGTGGCGGTGTCTCGGGGAGTTGAGCTCCGAGGTGTTGTCGTCACAATTTTATCGTTGCAGATTCTGGAATACGAGTTTTGCCGACATGAAATCTTTTTGTGCAGTTGTTGGTGAGATAACCCGATAACCCGATCTTGGGCGAGCTGGGAGTATTGCCATGACTTGTATAACAGATGATTTTGAAGGTCGAGGTACATGATTTCGAGGTTTCTTGGTTATGTGTTGTGGATGGATACAATTTGGATCTAGGTATTGTTAGTTTGGGTGATATATTTTGTTTCCCTGTATCCCCAACACCAGTTGCATAACGAGAAAGTTTGGGAGTTTATAGGTGGGATTCAAGTAGCTCTTAGCATTTCTTCCCTTGAGATATTTGGTTTGTGATTGGGTAATCCTTACCACTTATTTGTTCGATCGTACCTTGTTATTTTTTCATCAACCCTTAATCAAGTGGCTTCTCACCTTAATGGACGCGTGATGTTAACTTTGGAATTCATTCGTTCATCTTTGTTTGAATTTTATTGTGAAGACTATATGTTGCAATTTCTATCCGTTGATTCAACTTGTCTATCATCTATCAAAGTGCTAACGGATGTCACCCTCTTGAGGATGGCTCCATGTAGCGTCGAATCGAGCGAAATGATGGGAGTCGATGAACCCTCCACCTCCACCTCCGCCTCCGGAGGCTGGCAACTATCATGGCAGCCACCAATGCCAATGCTCGGATGATTTTGCAACTCTTGCAAGAAGCGTACTCAAGGGCAAGGCAGTCAAGGAAATCAAGGTCAAGGCAACAACCAGCCGCACTTTGCTACTCTCGATCGGTTCCTCGCTAATCAGCGAAGTCTTTCGGTTTACGTATCCGAGGCCCAAGCATGACGATTGGCTTGTGGACATCTGCAAACATTTTGAATGTAGCAATGTCGGACACGAGGACTTTGTCAAGTTAACCGTTTCAACTCAAGGACCAAGCTCTTTGAGTGGTACCGCAATACAAAGATTCGAGAGGAGGTCGTGTCATTACAGGATGAGTTCATGAGACTTGAGCTCACCACATTCGAAAAGTGTTGTTGAGAGCAAGCGTGAGGAGTTCCGCAATCTCAAGCAAGGCAACATGTACGTGTATCAATACAATATCCAATTCGAAACTTCGCTCGCTTTGCTAAGCAAGGCGTCCACGATGAAAAGAGTATGATCTATCAATTCGGAGGTGGTCTCGGAGAAGATCGCAATTAGCTCTTGTGCTTTTGAGCGAGAAAAGTATGATGAATTCTACAACATGGCCTTTGAAGCAAGAAGCTGCCAAGCTCAAATGTGAGGCTTCTAAGAAGAGAATCGGGGATGCAGTTCAGTCTTCTTCTTCCTCTCAAGTGGCAGCTAAGCAGCGAAGTTCTACCTTCCTCCTCCTCCGTTTAAATCGGCCTTATCGTGAGAAGAACTCGGTGGCCGTGGATCTTCCACCGCCCAACCGAGCTATCAGAACAAGTCTAATTCTCAAGCTCCAAGGTCAAGTGCTCCTTACCACCGTCCGCTCTCGGAGGTGACTTGCAACAAATGTCGGCGAAAGGTCACTATGCGAACAAGTGCTTCAACCAAAGCGCCTTCGCCTCCTCCTTTGAAATCTTCCAGCAATGCGGTGGTCAAGCATAATCCCAAGTGCGCAAGGTGAATATGATGAATGTAGCTCAAGCGGAGAATCTTGATGTGATAATGGGTAATCTCTCGATTAATGATATTCTGCAAAAGTCTTATTTGATCTTGGTGCATCACATTCTTTCATTTCAAGACCTTTTGCATCTAAGCATGAGTTGGTTTTCAAGATTTTCCTAAACCGTTATCGATTGTCTCTCCGGGTAAATTCATGCATGCAAGCTCCATGGTTCGGATGTTTCTATCAAGATGGCGACTATAGATTTCTGGCTAAACCTATTGTCCTTGGTGACTCGGATATTGATCTAATTCTCGGGATGGACTGGCTTTATCAGCACAAAGCTCAGCTTGATTGTGCTGCCGGAGAAATTCAATTGACTCACTCTTCTAATGATGTGATCATCTATGCGCTCGTGATGAAACCATTGGTTGTTTTCTCTCAATGAGAAGGCGAATTGGATGCTATCTCTGATTCGATCGTTTGTGAGTACCAAGATGTCTTTCGGAAGAGCTTCGGGAATGCCTCCTCATCGGCCGGTTGAATTCGTTATCGATCTTGAGCACAACCTTGAACCCGTTTGCAGCGTCCATACAAGCTTGGACCTAATGAGCTGAAGGAATTGAAGAAGCAGCTCGATGAACAAGAGCGTCTGGGTTTGATCGGACCGAGTTCATCTCCTTGGGGTTGTGGTGTTCTTTTGTCTAGAAGAAGGATGGCGCGGACCGACTTTCGTCGATTACCGTCCATTGAATAAGAAGACAATCAAGAACAAGTATCCACTTCCCAACATCAATGAGCTTTCGAGCAACTCAAAGGTGCTAAAGTGTTCTCAAGCTTGACCTTCGTATGGGTTATCATCAGTTAGCATTCGTGAACAAGATATTCCCAAGACAGCATTGAGAACAAGCTTTGGTTCTTATGAATATCTTGTCATGTCTTTCGGCCTTGTCAATGCTCCTCCAACATTCTCTCGGATGATGAACTTCATCTTCAACCCCTACACCAATGAATTCGTCTTGGTCTATCTTGATGATATTTTGGTCTTCTCCAAGAATAAGAAGGATCATGCCAAACATTTGCGATTGGTGCTCGACAAGCTCGAGAGTATCAATTCTATCGAAGTTTTCCAAATGTGAATTTTGGCTTGATGAAGTTCTTTACCATGGTCATATCATCTCCGCCAAGGGCATCGCTGTTAATCCAGAAGGTGTCATGAGTTGTGAATTGGGAACCTCCTCGGAATGTCAAGCAGCTCCATGATTTTCTTGGTCTTGCAAGCTATTGCGAAGATTCGTTGAGAACTTCTCTAAGATTGCAAAGCCTCTTTCCAACCTCCTCGAAGCATGTGAAGTATATACGGACTCCAGAGTGTGGCGTTGCTTTCAATACTCTCAAAGAAACTCGTCACAGCTCTGTCTTAACTCCTCTGATGAATCCAAGCCATTGAAATTTTACGTGATGCTTCTCTTCAAGGTCTCGGTCTGTGTTAATGCAAGAGAAGAGAGTTGTGGCCTATACCTCTCGTCATTTGAAGCCCAGCGAAAGAACTACCCCCTCACGATCTTGAGTTGGCGGCGATTGTCCATGCATTGATAACATGGAGACATCTCTTGTTGGGAAGGAAAGTGGACATTTCACGATCACAAGAGCCTCAAGTATATCTTCACTCAGCCCAACCTCAACCTCGAGCAAACTCGATGGGTGAAATGATTCAAGAGTACAACCCAAGTATTGAGTATACTCAAGGCAAGGCCAATGTCATTCAGAAGCTTTGGCGGGAAGCTTACTGCAGCAGTTTAATTCTCAAGCCCTTCAACGGATCTCTGTGAAGCTTTCCATAAGCTGAATCTTCAAGTTGTTCCTCAAGGCTTTCTTGCCAACCTCATAGTCTCTCCTACTTTGGAAGATCAGATTCGTGAGGCTCAACTCCTGGATACCATGGTGAAAAAGGTGAAGCGTGGTATCGACAAGGGCTTTCAAATACAAGTGCTTCCACATTGATGACAAAGATACTCTTTTCTTGAGGACGGATTGTGGTTCCTAAGGGTGATCTCGTAAAGTCATTATGAGCAGAGGCACACAATTCGCTTCTATCCATTCATCACGGAAATGCGAAGATGTACCATGATCTCAAGCAGTCATATTGGTGGACTCGAATGAGGCGAAATTGCTCAATTCGTGAATGAATGTGATGTCCATGAGAAGAGTGAAAGCAGAACACCAACGACCAGCTGGGCTCCTCCAACCTCTTGCTATTCGAATGGAAGTTTGATCATATCGAGATGGAAATCGTGACTGGTTTCCTAAGTCCAAGCGTGGAAATGATGCTATCTTCGTTGTCATTGACAAGCTTACTAAAGTGGCTCATTTCGCCTATCAAAGAATCTATCACAGCAGCTCGGTTGGCGAGCTATACACCTCGAGGATTGTCTCCTTGCGGCATTCCACAAGTGATCTCTTTAGACCGTGGCAGCATCTTTACCTCCAAGTTTTGGGATTCCTTTCAGAATGACCATAGGCACCAACATTCGTTTCAGCACAGCTTTCCATTCTCAAACAAGTGGCCAAGTCGGCGAGTCAATCAAATCCTTGAAGATATGCTCGGGGCTTGTGTCATTTCATTGGTATGAAGTGGGAAGATTGTCTTCCATATGCGAGTTCTCCTACAACAACAGCTTCAAGCGAGTTGGGCAAGGCCCGTTCGAAATTCTCTATGGCGAAAGTGCGTACTCCTCTCAATTGGTGCGAGACAGGTGAGCGCCAACTTCTTGTAGCGACTTGATCACGAAGCGAAGAAATGTGCAAAGTCATTCGTGAGAATCTCAAAGCCAAGCAATCGCGCGGAAGAGCTATTATGATGACAAGCACCGTGATGTGGCTTTTGAAATCGGAGACCATGTCTACCTCGCGTCTCTCAATGAAAGGCACTCGTCGCCCGGTATCAAAGGAAGCTTGCCCCTAGATCGTGGGTCCTTTCAAGATCATTGGCAAAAGCGATCTAGCCTATCAACGAGCTTCCGTCCAACTTCACGAGCGTGCGATGTGTTTCACGTGTCACAACCATAAGTGCTTCAAGACTCTGGCGCACTATCAACTTGAAGAAATTGACCTCCAAGAAGATCTCTCTTATCATGAGCACCCGTTGCTATTCTTGAAGAAACGGCGCAAGACTGCAACAAGTCAATCAAATTCCTGAAAGTGAAGTGGTCACACCATTCCGAGAAGCCACACAGGGGCGAGGATCACCTCCGTTCGAATATCCGGAGTTCTTTCAGTCCTAGATCTCGGGACGAGATCCTCTTGTAGTGGTGGAGTGTTGTAACACCCCGGATGCAACTTTCCATATTTGTAACTCCAACTCTTGCCATTTTCGGCATTGTGATATGATATTCCCTCCGTGGTTGGGTTCTTGTCTTTCGTTTTTGCATTTTGTGCATGTTATGCATTTCATATCATGTCATCATGTGCATCTCATTTGCATACGTGTTCGTCTCATGATTTCGAGCGTTTTCCCCGTTGTCCGTTTTGCAATCCGGCACTCCTATTTTCCCCGGCGTCCCCTTTTATGTTTTTCCGTGAGCGGGTACTAAACTTTCTCGGAATGGACCAAGGTTTGTCAAGTGGCCTTGGTATACCACCGATGAACCACTGTCAAGTTTGGTCATTTGGAGCTCGTTTGGTACTCAGCAGTTAACCGCCTCTCATAAAGGCCTCTTTTAAGTTGCAGCCCAACACCCTTTCAAAACAGCCCAATAACCCACCTAAGTCACTTCCATGCTCTCCGTCGTTCGATCACGATCGTGTGGTAACCGCACCTCATTTGGAGCTTCCTAGCTCCTTCTACCTATAAATATGCATCTCCCCTCAAATCCGGATCATTTCCCCGAAACC
This sequence comes from Aegilops longissima, assembly GCA_021605205.1. NCBI lineage: Eukaryota > Viridiplantae > Streptophyta > Magnoliopsida > Poales > Poaceae > Aegilops > Aegilops longissima. The sequence goes on from JAHIAM010005297.1 coordinate 27,724, forward strand.
CTAGGCGAAATCCCCTCCCGCGCCGCCCGGAACCGTCCGGATCGGACGGATCGTCGCTACCGCGCCCGTGAACCAGGGGCTGCCACGTGGAGCACGCGCCGCCGCCCGCGCCGCCGCCCGCCCAGCCAGCAGCCCTCCCGGCCAGCAGCGCTCGGCGCCTCCGCCGCCGCCCGCCAGCCTCGGCCGCCTCCGCCGCCGCCCGCCTCCGCCTCCGGCTGCCCGACCTCGCCGCGCCGGCGCCCGTCGCCCGCCTCGGGCGCCCGGCAGCAGCGCCGCGCGCCGGTGCCCTCCTCCGCCCGGCCAGCCCTCTCCTCCCCGCCTCGGCCTCGTCCCCGTCTCCGGCGAGCCGCCGCCGCCGTCCTCAATCCGCGCGCCCACCGGATCTGAGATCCAAGGCGGTTGACTTCTCCCCCCCGAAATTCATCTCTTATTTCTGTGATAATTTGTTGCATTTTCTTCGTGCCATAACTCTCTGCATATTGCTCCGTTTCATGCGTGTAATATTTCTAAATATTCGTCTCGATGAGTAGATCATTCCGTCTCATTGCATCATTTTCATTTGAGCTCATCTTGATGCCAGAAATGCTGTTGGAAGAGGGCTATGTGATGTTAGTTTCTATTTCTTAACAGAACATGCACTTTTGTCATTTTTGCCATGATTGATGTGTGCACCCTATGAATTTGAGTCCAACATGTGTTTTGTAATATGCCATGCCATCTTTCCAGGGGTGTATGCTATGTATTTTTGTGATCTCTGTGGTGACTAGCAAAAGCATGAAAACTAGGCTTCAGGATGTTGCTGATTTCAGCCCCTGTTTTGCTGATATTTTTATGCCATGTTAACTTGATGCTACCGAGAGATCCATGCAGATTTTGAGATACTTCAGTAAGGCTGTTTTGAACATATGGTTATGCTCTATCCATCCATGCCTTTTGTTGCAATTATGGAGTGCCATAGCTTGAGTCAATCGAGCTCTACTTTTGCTTCAAAATGTTTCCTGGCAGATTGTTTACATGTTATTCAATTTTGCCAAGGTTGTTGTAGTTGATCCGTGTATGCTATGATGTCGTTCTTGCCATGGATATCTTATATGCCATGTCTTATTGATGTATGTATGCTTAGTTTATCATGTAATGCTCTGTAGTGAGTGCATCGAGCTCTTAAAAATGCCTACTTGTTATCTGTTTTTGCCATGCCCTGTTGCTGAATCATTATGAAACTTGCTATTTTGACATGGGTGTTATTATATTTTCTGATCCTTTTTGGCTTATGGTCAGTAAGGGACTTTTGTTCTATGCTTTGAGTAGATTCATGCCATGCCTAGTTTTGCTATTATAAGTTCCTGTAGCATGTTGTTTTCTTGCTCTGAACATTGCTTCCTGATGCTGATTTCTGGCATGTTAGTATTTTCTCTAAGTCTGTGAAGCTGATATATTTTGCACTTTTGCCATGCTTGTTTGGGCCTGTTATGATGTGATTTATCCGTAGCTCAGTGTTCATCTTTTGTCAAGCATCTTGAGTAGATCACTGCCATGTGCTTTGTTGGTACGTTTGGGTGCAGTAGCTTAATTTCTTGTTGCTTGCTAAGTGGTATCATGCTGTTAATGGCAGATTTGTGCCATTCTTGTTTTGCTTGTCATTTGCTAACCGTGCATCCGATTCGGTGATCTTTATATCGATTTCAACGAAATCATCTCATCTTTCAGCGGCATACTTGGTTTGCCAAGTTGATGCCTGGTTCATCATTTTCCTTCGAACGCATCGCATTGCATATCACATCTAGCATATCATGTCATGTTTTGCATCATGTTGCTTGTGCATTGCACCGTGATTTATTATGGTTCCTTTGTTTGTGTTCTTGCTTTGGGTAGAGCGGGAGGCGAGTGCGTGAGCGAGGAACCTGTTGAAAGCAGCTACGAGGATCAAGCTTTCGACAACTCGAGAACTTTGCGGCAAGATGACCATACCCTCGAAATCACTTCTATCTTTGCTATGCTAGATGCTCGCTCTTTTGCTATACCTATGCTCGATGCCAATCATTTGCTTATCATGCCTCCCATATTGCCATGTCAGCCCTAACCACCCTTTCCTAGCAAACCGTTGATTGGCTATATTCTTTGCTTTGCTCAGCCCTCTTATAGCGTTGCTAGTTGCGGTGAAGATGAAGTTTGTTCCTTGTTGGAACATGGAGTTATTGTTCCTTGTTGGAACATGTTTACTTGTTGGGGTTATCACAATATATCTGCTATAATTAATGCATCTATATACTTGGTAAAGGGTGGAAGGCTCGGCCTTATGCAGTGTTTTGTTCCTCTTGCCGCCCTAGTTTCCGTCATACGGTGTTATGTTCCTTGATTTAGCGTTCCTTACGGTTGGGTGATTTATGGGACCCCCTTGACAGTTCGCTTTGAATAAGACTCCTCGGCAAGGCCCAACTTTGGTTTTACCATTTGCCACCTAAGCCTTTTTCCCCGGGTTTCGCGAGCCGAGGTCATCTTTATTTACCCCGGACGGTGCTCCTTGAGTCTTGTACGAACAGGCAGACTGCGGGGCCACTGCAGGGCAACTTCGAGGCTGGTTTTACTCGTAAGCTGACCTATCCGATGTGCCACGAGAGCGAGATATGTGCAGCTCCTATCGGGATTTGTCGGCACGGTCGGGTGGCTTTGCTGGTCTTGTTTTATTCTTTGTCGAAATGTCTTGTAGTCCGGGATTCGAGACTGATCGGGTCTTCGGTGAAGGAATATCCTTCGTTGACCATGAGAGCTTATAATGGGCTAAGTTGGGACACCCTGCGGGTATTATCTTTCAAAAGCCGTGCCCGCGGTTATGAGGCAGATGGGAATTTGTTAATGTCGGTTGTAGAAAACCGAAGTTGACCTTAATTAAAATACACATCAACGCGTGTGTAACCGTGATGGTCTCTTCTCGTGGTCCGGGAGGTGAACACGGTGTTGGAGTTATGTTTGGCGTAAGTAGTTCAGGATCACTTCTTGATCGCTACTAGCTTCACGTCCGTGCCTTGCTTCTCTTCTCGCTCTCTTTTGCGAGTGTAGCCACCATATATGCTGGTAAACTGCTGCAGCTCCACCTCACAACTCTGTCCTTCCTATAAGCTTAAATAGTCTTGATCTCGCGGGTGTGAGATTGCTGAGTCCCGTGGCTCACAGATTCTACCAAAACAGTTGCAGTGCAAGCGATGCGGTCAGGTGGCGCAGCCGAGCTCAAGTGGGAGTTCGACGAGGCGTGGTCGTTACTATGTGTCTTTTCTTGATGATCGATAGTGGAGCCAGTTGGGACGATCGGGGAGCATGTAGCATTTGGGGTATCTTCTTTTATTTTGGTTACGTAGTCGGACCTTGAGTGTAATCTGAATGATGGATGTTTATTTATGTCTTGTGTGAAGTGGCATTGTAAGCCAACTATGTATCTTTTACCTTATGTATTACATGGGTTGTGTGAAGATTACCTCACTTGCGACATTGCTTTCAATGCGGTTATGCCTCTAAGTCGTGCCCGACCGTGGGAGATATAGCCGCATCAAAGGCGATACACCCTCCCTCCCAACACCTCTCCTCCTCCGTTGTGTGCTCGTGAAGCCTAGCCGAATCTTGCTTCTCCACCATCATCACGCCCGTCGTGCTGCGGTGGAGCTGTCTTCCTCAACCTCCCTTCCTCCTTGTTGGATCAAGGCGGAGGAGGCGTTGCCCGTCACCGTGCGTGTGTTGAGAGCGGAGGTGCTGTCCGTTCAACACTTGGTCATCGGTGATCCGAGTGCGACTCCTTCATCACCATCCCTAAAGCTTCCGCGTGATCTACAAGTGGTATGTAGATGCAAACTCACTCCCTTGACTCGTTGCTTAGATGAACTCATAGATGGATCTTGGTGAAACCGTAGGAAAAATTTTAATTTTCTGCAACGTTCCCCAACAGTTCAGTAGTAAGGTGGACAGGATAATAGCATGAAACAAACATATATCTATGTAGTATGGTCACTGTATGGTCTATATCATTCTAGTTTATGTTGCCAAATCAAGATAGATACAGTTCGAATCATATCTATTTAAGACAAAGCAGCATAGACAGAATATAAGTGTGGGAAATTACACAGCAATAACAACACTTGTAATGTGCATGGCATGAGAACATAACTGTTTATTCAATTGAAACTGAAATCAACATAGAGAAAGTTACAACAGCAAACAGCCAAACACGTTGAAGAAACAGGTTTAAAACACACCTGTTGCGCCATTGGAGTTTCAATTGCATCCTTCAAATTTGAAATTGGTTGGTATCGATAAATCTGATGATGCAAGAGCAAAGTAGTATGAACCATAGCTACGGAACTGACGAGAACAATTCTTCTTACGCTTTAAGCATTGACTTGGGTTCGGGTGGTGGTCCACGTGATTTGGGCACTGCAGTTGCCTTACTAACTACTCGTGTTTGGGTGCTCTGTGGTGGAGGCGGTCTTTGTGTCAGCAGAGGCTGGGTGTCTAGCTGCTGGGGTTGGGGTTAGTAGGGGTGTAGCTGGTTCTCTGTCCAAGCTGGGTAGGGGTACAATGTGCATGAGTGTGGGTTATGTGTGGTGGGGCTGGTTCTTGGGCAAGTACAACCGTGGTTCTATCTGCATCGACAGTGTACGATCTTTTACGAAGACCGTGTTTTTACTCCCCTGAGATCTGCCATCACTCCTCAATTGAAATGGCTGATAAACAAGAAAAGTAATTGAATGTACAGACATTGTAAGATAGAGAGGTGCAATGGATAGTAGGGAAGAAAAGCAGGGCATGAAATAATTCACATTTATGTTGTCTAAGCAAAGCAGAATAGCAGGACATAATTTCACATATATGATGGCTAATTAAGCAGGATAGCATGACACAATTTCACATGTATGATGGCTAACTAAACAGGATAGAATGACATACTTCAAAATATGATGACTATGTAAACAGGATGACATGATATAACTATCGATGTGTCTATTAAAGTGGTTGGCATGCCATAAATCACAAACATGCCGTCGATGGAAACATGATGGCATGATATAATTCCACGGATAGAATGACATAATTTAAAATTTGATGACTATGTAAACAGGATGAGATGATATAACTATATTATGTCTTTAGAAAATGGGTTGGCATGCCATAATTCAGATACATCTTTGTCTATGTAAACATCATGGCATGACATAATTCAAATATATGATTTATATACTAAGGAAGTGAGCGGAGGCAATCGCATATATGATGTGTCAACTAAGGAGATGGCATTCAATATTGTGTATATGATGTAAAAACTAAGCATTGCAATACAACATATGCATTATATAAGTAATATAACCCTGCCAAGTATGGCGTACACCTCGGGGATAATAGGACTGGTCATCGCCTCTGAATCCTCCTCGAATAGCTATACGTAACCAGCAAGATATACGCTTGGCGGTAGCATTATCTGCTATGAAGACCTTGTTTTCACTCCGATTTCTCCGTCACCAATTCAAATGGCTGATGCACAGGAAGAAGCAGTTGAATATACAAACATTAATCGACCAAAGCAATGAGAAATACAAAAAAGGGCGTCATGATATAATTCACATATATGGCGCTTGCCTAAACAACATGGCATTGCATAATTCACATACATAATGCCTTGCAACAAGATAACATTGCATAATTCACATATATAATGTCTTGCAACAAGATGGCATTGCATAATTCACATATATGGTAATTAGACACTAAGCAGGTGGCATTCACACAAAGCATGTCTAAACTAAGCAAATGACATAGCAATGCAAGATACCATCGCATGATATGAGCAACATAACCACCTGCCAAGTTAGGGCATGCACCTCGGGGGATATGGTGGTCATCATATCTGAATCCTCCTCAGGAGCTATCGGTAACCAACAAGACATGCCGTCGGATAGCATTATGCGCTCTGAAGACCTTGTTTCCACTCCAGATTTTTCCATGACCGTGCGAATGGCTGATGCACAGGAAGAGTAATTGAATGTACTAAAATTGTTGACAAATTTAACACGTGATAAAAAATGATGGCATGATATAATTCACATATAAGATGGTGGCTAACGAGGCGGCATTGCAAAATTCACATATATGATGCACAGCTAGACAAGATGGCATTGCATGATTCACATATCGATAAAGAAACTAAGCAGATGGCATTGACACAAAGCATGTCTAAACTAAGCATATGACATCTTTAATGTATCGATAAGCAATGCAAGGCACCATATGCATGATATTACCAACATCGGCATGCCAAGTTAGGCGAAGACCTCATGGGGTAAATAGGGTGGTCTTCTCATACGAATCCCCTCGAGCAGTTATCTTCCTCTTGATTACGATCCGAAATGGGTGGAGGGGCTGCCTTTGCTCCCACCATGGAGCAGCGTCGCATGAAATTTTATTGCCATGCAAGGCTCGCTCTTTTGATCTACATGATCAGTTCCATTGTGTACAATAAGCGGCATGCATAGGAATAAAACATAGTGAGATTATGTAAGAGTGCATGCACAAATCTAGAGTGATGGTAGCAAGCTGTGGATAGAACCAAAACCAATGATAGCGAGCGGATAATAGCTTTAGTTAAAAATACAGATAATGGCTCCTTTAATGTTTGTTTGCACCCAACATGAAACTCATAGTAGACAGGAGATTAACGGATAGTAGAGATAGTCTGATTGCTGCCCCAATATGTACCCCACAACCATTTAAAAACTCAAGTTTCAGCATTAGTTTGGACTGACTCGAGTCTAATAGGTGAACACGGCGATAATGTAGCATGTCTTCATTAAGCGGCGCATAGCGTGGCGGAACACGGAAGATTGCGACCTCTCTTGCGGACCGTGTAGTCCTCAAGGTCATCTGCTCGATTGATGATGGTAATGTAGTTATCGTGGCTGCGGCGGCGGGAAGAAGATCGAGGCAGCGAAAGACAGTCTGGAGGCGGATCCTGCTTTGTGGTGAACCCTTCCGTCGTTGGGCGGTTGAGCTGGGGTGGAACACGCGCCACGAGGCAGGACAAACCACACAAGGTTTTCTTTGACACATATCATGTGAAGTAATTGAGTAAGGGCTTGTTTGAATTTGAGGATTCTAACAATGCATGGATAGGAATTAGACAGGAATAGGATAGGAATGCACATGTAAAAGCAGAGAATTTAAAACACGAGTTTACGCCAATCTTGGTGTTTGATTCACAACAATTGGAAGATCACGGGATGCAAAAAAGCATGGTGAGATTAAGTCAAACCACAAGAAAATGTCACGGTTATAATGCTATTATGCTACTATCTCTTAGTCTTGTGCTTGATGAATGGGAATATGAAAAGGAGGAGAAGTGGAAATTACAATTCCTACAGTTTTTCTTTCAAGGAGACACTAAAGGAACAAATCCTACGGTTTTCCTTTGCTCCATTCCTTTGCACCAAATTCATGAAATGTAGTACCATAGGAAACTTTCCAATTCCTATGTTTTTCATTCACTTTTCCTTTCAAGCATTGGTGATTCTAGTAGGCAGGCTTGAGCAAGGAAAATCCTACACTAAAAAAATGTTTTTGTGCAACTTCTATTACTTTGGACCCAGGCCACTGCCATACTAGCTCAACTCCCAGGCCCATCGAGAAATGCACAGCTCAAACGCCCAGAGATAAATAATGATGGCGTTCAAGAGAGTCCATCACGGATAGCTAAGCTGCACAGTACCTCACTACTTGTCATATAGTAGGATAAAATAATCGTATTTCCGTTACTACGAGTGCTCGATGGACAATATATATAACATGTAGAGTAAAAAGAGATGCAACAAGTGTACAACCTCTTTGGTGAAGCCATTTCAATCTTAAGCGTGATTGGGTTGGCGGTGAGGATTCTCCGGCTGACTTTGCTGTCGGAGGAGGAAGAAGATCTTAGGCGTCTGGAGATGGAGCCAGTCTTGCTCATTTGTGATGGAGGTTTAAATCGTTGGAGCAGCTCCGATGAGTTAGACGGCCGAGGCTCAAGCGGGACAAGAGACAACGAACAACGTTAACTGGTGGAATTCTAATAGCATCTCAATACATGGCGTAAAATACATAACCACAAAGTGCTAGATGTAAAATACATCAGCCGCTCATCTCTGAACTTAAGCATGAAACTGAACTTAAGCTGCCGAAACTGAACTTAAGCGCCGAAACTGAATTTTCTTTGTCGAAACTGAATTTTCTTGTCGGCTGAGCACTAGCAAGGTGAGGCTACACTTGGTCGTGACATTTTCATCTCTGGTCGATCGATTTTGCAGCCGTTGGATATGAAATCAAGGGCTGCGGTTCATCTTCAACCTCCACCCCACAGGCCACCAGCCACCACCGGTCAAACAGCAGCCCGCCGCCGCCCGCCGCCGTGTCGCCGCCCGCCCGCCAACAAACACCCCCACCGCCATTCGCGCCGCCCGCCATCCCTCTAGGCCCCCCGTGTCGAGCTTTTCTCCGGCGTTTCTCCGCGATCCCCGCCACCGCCCCTGCGCCCGCCACCACGGCGACCACCGCCCCATCCTGAACCCTAAGATAGATAGTGGGGCACCTCTCGTGAGCCCCCGCTGCGGCTAGTTCTTCCTTCATCCGTGAGCCCCCCCTAAAATCGGTGACCCAAAAGTCGATTCGATCGGTGAAGTGTAGCTAAATCGACAGCATCGCAAGCAAGAGAAAAAGCGAGAAGCAGCAGCGAGCAAAAGCAATAGAAAAGCGAGACTAGGCGAGGGAACCGAGAGCAGAAGCGAGCAGCAGCAGCGCAGTGAGAGCTAAAGCAGCGGAGCTCCTCTTGACATGGACTTCGCCGCCCGAGGAAGCGGCGCCATGGAGAAGTGGCCGACAATGCCGTCATGGATGGAGTCGCGCCGTGTCGGCTCGGGACGGCGCCGGCAGCATCATGAGATCAAATCAAGAAGAAAATCGGCGATTAGTCTACAACCTCTTTGGTGGCTCCGATTAGGCGCAGCTTCATCGAGAAGCGGTGATGATGATGCTCTTCGGTGGTGCGGTGAAGGCGGCGGTGTGGGAATGGAGGTGGCGCCAAAGGCGAGGAATGTCGGGCAGATCCTTGGAGGTGGAGGGCGGGGTGGCTGAACCGGCGGGGCGATGAGATCGACAGCGGATCCTCATCCGATGCGGTGGATGAGCGGCGTCGAGTGTTCTGTGGGCGGCGTCGTCGGGAAGAGGCTCGGTTGGGTGGCGGACGGGCAGGGTGTGGGGTTTCGTCGCGGGTTTCGCGGCCTCGGTGTCTGAATGGGTGGGCGGATGGGATGGCGGTGGGGAACCATGGCTTAGAGGCAGCGCTTGTCCGAAATGTGGGGTAAATTCTGAAAGTACCCCCACCGATTTGAGGCAGTTCTTTGGTTCGGGGTACCACGGGCATTTCCGTGTCGAGAATTCCATAGGAGGGGGAGTTTTGGCGTTGTAATTTTGGAATAGCAAGGCGGCGGGTTGAGATGGAGGAGTTGCCGAACTGTGAGACAAAGATATATCTTAAATATTTCGGGCTAACAAAGCGCGGGTTGAAGAGGTGGGAGTTTAGCAGCACGATGAGCGAGAGGCGCTAGCTTGAATTTTCGGCATAACAAGGCGTGGCTTGAAATTTCGGAAGAACAAGCAACGTGTACCTAAAAAAAGATAATTTGCACCTCAACACACACAACACACATATAAACACCATTTAGACTAGAGTAAGGTACAAGTGCATTGCGCATGAGATTTAACAGCAAATTATGAATAAATACCACATTATAGCATGCAAGCTTTGAGTCATATATGCATGATGTAGATGTTAGTTTAATTCTTATAGTTCATTTCATTCAAAATCATCTAGTTTTTATAGAAAGCTAATCTATTTTAAGATTCATGGAATTGTGCGTTATAAGACATAAAGTAAAAACAAATAATGGCAAATCACGTAGAAAAACATTTGGGCAATTCTGATACGGAAGATTCTAGAACAAATAAGAAGTGCTTGTGTTTAGATGTTGTGCATTATGCTTAAGTTCAACCATGGAGTCTTCTAGATTATACATTTGGCGAAATCTGGTGGAATCTAGATGATATCCAACGACCAATAGTGCTCAAATTTGCCATCTTTGGACCATCGGATTCGCCTCATCCAACGACCATCTTTCAAAGTTAAAGTTACCCACACAATATAAAAAAATATAAAATATAATATATATATATAGGGGTATAGATATAGATATGTGATCTGAAAGCCCATCATCTCAATTAGAATAGTGTGTCCATGCGGATGCGGCGTGGCCAAATGATGTACGCCATCGGTATCTCAAATTCAAATCAGTCGACCTTGTTCAATGTGTATACATTACAACATGCTCGTTTCCAAACCACACCATGAGATCTCCGTTATATTCACGCATGCATGGGTTTCAAACATCAGGATCTCTTATTCAAATATTTGAATTCAACTTTACATTGATTATGACCTCACCTATTCTTTTACACCCATACAGTAGTCTTCTCTTTATAATTGTACCACTAACTTTCTCTAGTGCATGCATGCACACACACTACCAGTCGGCATTATCCATCGCACGCATGAAATCTTTTTCTTCAGGTCGGTCTCCCATGAAGGCACACACCCACACACATCCCCCCTCTCCATCATATCGGGCATTCTTTATCTCTCACGCGTGCATGCGCAACGATCGATGTTCCTCTATGTATGTGGTATATAGCTAGGTCTTTCATAGTTTTCCACAGATCAATCGATATATCCAGTGAGGTCTCACCCTCTTTCCCACGTCCACATTGATCAATCTATACCTCTCTATATAGGATTAACATATATAGCTAATACATCCACATTAATTATATATCAATGTCCCCTCTCATCATCCATGCCTTCCGCTTCATCTCTCAGACGCATGCACAATGGCGAAGGCGAGGCGATGAGGCCTACCCCCTAACATCACTATATATCGAGGCTAATATGAATGTGATCATTAGACAATTGCTGCTAAAAAGGTTTAATTTCATGAATTGACCCTCCTCGTAAAGGATTAGCAATGCTTGCCCCCTAGCTAATTTATTTTCATGGCTCCGCCCTTTGTGTACAACAGTATGCGTGTTCGCCCCCTCTCTCTAAATATCAATCTCGCACTTGTGCATTCCTTCATAGTCTCCCTCCACTCAGCCCCTTGCACCATCTTCTAGCCCCCCACCGGGTTTTGCCACATGTACAATCTAGCAGACTCCATGGTTGAACTTAAGCATAATGCACAAACCTCAAAACAATAGTGGTTCTCTTTTGTTCTAGAATCTTCCGTATCATAACTGCCCAAACTTTTTTCTAGTTTAATTGCCATTATTTGTTTTTATTTTATGCTTTAGAATGCACAATTCCATGAATCATAAAATAGATTAAGGGCTTCTTTGATTCAAAGGATTCTCAAAGGAATTTTGGAGGATTCTAATCATTAGGAAATTTTCCTATCTTGGTTGTTTGATTAGTAGGATTGTAAACCATAGAATTTTTCCATATGATTCATTTGCACTAGATTTCATAGGAAACATCCATCCTCAAACCTCTTTGAAAGAATTCTGCGTTTTTCAATGCACAATCAAACACTCGTACAATCACAGTAGGATTCAAGGCGACATTCCACTATAATCCCATGTTTTTCCTATTCCGCGTTCTTAGCTTTTTATAAAAACTAAGAGGTGCTTGGATCAAGGGACTTATTTTAGTCGACTAAAATAGTCTCTTTAAGAGACTAAAGTTCAAGCACCCCTAACTAAGAGGGCTAAAACTAGTCTTGAGACTAAATATTTTTAGTCAGGGTACCCTACTAAAATGTGGATTAGTCCTCTCTCTCCTCATTTAACTCCTCTCCTTTAACAGGCGAGTTACGGATTGGAGGTTTAGAGGATAATAAATGCTCATTAACTTGATTTTAGTCTCCTTAGTATTTGGATCCAAGCATGGATGAGGCTAGCATGTTTTAGTCTCACTACTTTTAGTCATGGGACTAAAAGCGTATCCAACACCCTCTAATTGATTTTGAATGAGATGAACTATAAGAATTAAGCGAAGGGCTACATCGGGCATATATGACTCAGAGCTTACATGCTATAGTGTGGTATTTATTCATAATTTGGTTGCAAAATCTGATGTGTGCAATGCCGTGTACCTTACTAGTACTTGGTATGTGCAAAACACGTAAATTAGAATACCAATGGCACGCTACAGTGTTTCTCTTACAGTTCATGAAGCCACGTGGCACATGTGGAGGCGTTATCGCGACCTCCTTGCGTGGATTGATCACGATGACGTGCTGCTGGTTCGAAGAATGTACTCGTCCTCCACGAGCCATATTGGCGGTACATGCCGCAAGCGAAAATGTGCCGCCGCGCACGCCGCACTCATTCCCTCGGGCGCTGCTGCGAGTACAGGCGGGCGTAATTTTGTACCAAGATCCACCAAATGTGATAATTTGGCGCGTGTAAAATCGTTCACTTCATTGATGGTCAACTAATACAGCGCATGCAAATTAAGTGGGCGTGAGGCGGAAGAAAGACATTATTACTCCTTTGCGCATGCGAGTAGTTAAATCGTGGGTTGCTAAGTAGTACTTCCATTGGTCTCCTTCGTATTTGTGCCAATTTTTGACAGTAACATAATATTTACGCATTTGAGAAGTGTAGTACTTGAAATTTATGTTCCGCTAAACTCATCGGGAGCCGTTTCGGGCCTCGATATCAAAACCATCAATTAATCTTTACCTTGTTCCCCTCACATTCGAAAGCCTGCTCACACCTACTAGTACGTACCAAACCTGAATGTGTTCCCACTATGCAGGTATTAGTATTAGTGCTAGTACTTAGGTTATAAAGGGAACTACCTAACGAAAATTACTCTACCTTTCCTTCTCATAAGTGCTTCTTCTTAGTCCATTGTTGCCATGGCGGTGAGCGAGAGCTCTGGGTCGAGAACTACTCGTAACAAGGGAGGGCAACCAAGGCTATGGAAAAAAAAGGGCTCGCCTCCACGTAGAGACCTCGAAAGATCTCTCACAGGCAGGCGATGGCTCCCGAGGCGCCCTAGCAGCGTGAGGCGAACATGCGAGCTGGCGGAGCTGAGTCGTTATCCCTCGGCGGCATGCTGATCAGCTCAATAAGCACCTCAATAAGTAGAAGGAGTTCATCCAAGGCTTGATGGAGTTCTTTGAAGGAGAGCCTCGGCGACATGCCCTCTGAGCTCAATCAGCGGGGAGTTGACCGCCCGGCTTGGTGATCTTCTTGAAGAAGAGCATTGCCTCGGAGAAGAAAGCGACGGTGAAATCCTGCGACTTCCGGGAGGACAAAGCGAAGCTCTGCCACGAGATCGACTGTTGAAGGAGAATAACGCCCGTTGGAAGAAGCTGCATGAGAATAGTTGTTCCTCGATGAAGATCTGCAGGCCCTCGTCATGGAGCGAAGGAGGAGTTGGCGAAGCTCCGCGCCGAGCACCGGCTGTTGTCAAAGGTGCGTAATGCGGCCGTGGAGCAGATGATGAAGGCTCGCGTCGAGAAATCAGCGTCATGGACAGAATGAAGAAGATGGCGAAGGAGGCGCACAAGGAGATGGAGGTCGTCTTTGGCGATGAAGATGTGAATTCACGACTCATGGCGTATTAGATCATTTGGGGTGATAATCTTCCTTCTTCTTTTGCTGATGTGTTTCATCTTTTGCTTCGGGTGTTTCTCCGCACGTGTCACGTTCTCTACGAGGCATGAATAGTACAATGGCTTTTTTGAGGGAATGAATAGAACAATGCTAACAATGAGATGACTAGCAAATTAGATCATTTTTATTGCCATATGGCCTTTGGGTTGCCGTGTTTACGTGCTCCTCCGTCGCGATACTACTCCGGTGGAAAACTTGAGTATACCATGCAGTTCTTCTCCTCCTCGATCAGGTCATCGGTGCATTTATCTGACGGTCAAATCACAAGGCCCGCCTTCTAGCGATAATGAGCCATCAAATCACAAAGGCCCTCGCCTCTCGTGAAACCGACCAAGCTAGACTGCCCGCCCTCTAGCCTTTTAAAAAATGTATACTTTTGTACAGCAGTAGTATCGATGGATTTAGCCATGGAGCAAAACTTGAAAAAAGGTGGTACATATAGAGGCTGGTGGCCAAACTATGCATATAGTACTATTAAAAGGCTAGTCAAATAATGGTGTCGGCACAACCCACCCCTCAAATAAAACTAAGCACCACAGAATTCTTTGACAAAACTAAGCACCCTAAAATTCTTTGACAACTAAACTACTGGCTATATGATGTTGGCCATATATATTGTACATATATAATGTGAAAAGCAGTGGTAGTACTATACCAACTAAAAGATGAAATGTAAGAAATACTAGTATATACGTCTTGAAGAGTTAAAGTAACAAGAAGAAACATAACATAGTTCTGCTGGGGGCTCAGCACAACACACCCTCAAATTAAATTAAGCACACCTAAAATTAAACTTTGCAACTATCGGTGACCTTTGCATTAGAACCACCAGAACAGCGACACGCCACCTTACTCGGGTCCTCGTCCACATCCTCGAATTCGTCCTTGTCCCTCTTCCTCTTGGCGATACTTCTTTGCTTGAACCGCCAACTTGGCTGTTGCTCTTCATCAACCCTTGTAGATATTGAAACAAAGGTAGCCATCCATTGCAGCGTAGTGGATGTGGTCTATATCTAGTACATTCGCTGCCATGCATGGCGATGAAAGCGTGTATGGTGGTTTCTCCTGTTTACCGTCGAAGGATGAACCATGGCTCCTGCCGAAGTCAGCGTGAAGGCTGACGAGAGGACACGGTGATTCTTTTGGAGGTCGAAGGTGTTGCCTACAAGCGAGGCCTATCCGACGAAGGACTTCTTTATGCGTTACCAAAGTGTCTGATAACGAATTTGACTAGGTTGCTCGAGGAGTCCTTAAAATCCGGCACTCAACGTCGGCATGGCATATGTGGTAGACCAAGCATAAGTCATGCGCAAACCTGGATCACGGTGGGCTTCTTCCTCTCTTCGTCCTTTAGATCCTTCTCTCGTCCCGGGCTGTGGTGTACTCAACATCTAGCCCAGCGACCACTCATCATCGAGTCTTCAAACATGCGTCAGGCGAAAGGCATCCTTTCACCGTCGGCGGAAGAGCAGGTGTAGATGACGTCGAACTCATCGCCGGTGATGGTTCGACCTTGTACTCACGGCCGATCGAGGAGATTTGGGACACCATGGATTTGGGAGGAGGTTAGGATTAGTGGAACTGCCGTAATGTGAATGGGCGGAACGACTAGGAAGCGAACCGCCGTAGTATTAAAGGATGTGCGAGGGGCGAGTAGGGCGCGTGCCGGCGTCACGAGCAGCGAGGTAGTGGCTTTCCATTCTCCCATGATCACGGGCTTCAAGAGCCCTTGGATCTGAGATCGAGCGATTGCATGGCGTGATTCTAGACCTATGGGTGAATATCCTATCACGGAGGTTAATCTGCAAATTTTCAGCAACTTAGCATGCGACCGTTTGATCTCGGATCCAAGGGCTGCCCGGCAGCCGTATCATGGTCGCGCCTACCACGACCGTCGCGTCATTTCGCGGTCGCGCCCTTGGAGATTTAACACGGTGCGTTAGGCTATCTAATGTAGGCATGTCATACATAGTCATCACTTAGTCACTCATACTACAATAAGGTTGGCTATAAGGTTGGCTATAAGTGTATTTTTTTTACTCCTCTCTATCTCTTTCTTCGTACTCCCTCATCCCATAATATAAGAACGTTTTTGACACTAGTGTAGTGCAAAAACGTTCTTATATTATAGGACCAAAATACTAATATTATTGCATTTGCCAAGGGTGACCTCTTCCAATGAAATGGTGTTGCTAAGTTTGCTTCATTTAATTAGCTATAGACTCAAAATTGTCTTTTCACCTAGGTACACCGCTTACTGCTGTTTCTTCCTTGGGTCACCAAACTAGTCTCTCTCTTCTTGATTAACTTGCCACATCGGACTTTATGCCTATGTGGCAAGCTTAACTTTACTGTGAGAACAAGTAAGTACAATAGTGTGCTTTACATGGCATTTTGCATATGTGGAGGAAAGAGGCAAGGAAAAAGTGGAGAGTGGGCTCTCATGTAAGCCAGCCTCTACTACATGGTGGAGCATTTGGAGAGGCACCTATATGGAGGTGGTCAGGAATCGGGAGACTCACGCGGTCATAGCGCCTTGATTAAAATGATAATGGCAACTCAAATCACGGGGCCCCACCTGTCCAGCAATAACTTCATTTGTCAAATCACACAGCCCTCGTTTGCAGCAGCCTACTCCCTCGTCTTCTCGCGTCTCTGTCGAACCGACTAGGCGGAACTGCCCCGCCGCCTACAGCTTGAGAAAAGCCCGCCCTCGACTTTTAAATAGTATCTGATATACTAATTTTGTATCCATGGATTGTGCCGCGCCATTGAGCAAAGCGTCTAAGCAGCGGTACACATGTACGGAGTATACAACCGCCCGTCGCGTTCGCGTCGCACCCAGACGGTCGGTCGGTGCAGCGCTGCTCTCCAAATGGAGCAGCGTGTCATATTGCGTTCGCACACACATGTGGGATGGCAATTGAGAACCGACCATAGGCACACTCCCCAGCCCCGCAAGTCGGGTGACTTAATAGAAGAGGAGGCGAGCAATAGTACTAGAAAGTGTTGTAGTACTACGTTGGTGCTGGGCGATCCTACAAGACACGAAAGATCAGTTCGTCCATGCATGTGACCAGACTCCAGCGAGACACGCTGGATTGGCTATCGTCTACATATCATGCAGGCTGTGTTGTACATGGCTGTAGTTGTGGTGAGAAATCTAAAAATGGTTTCTTGTCATCTCATAAAATTAGGTGTCATGTGCTCCGGATCACTGCGAGTGTTAAGCAGTGATAACTGAGTTGGGCTAGTCATTGGGGTACATGCACGAACGGTGACTACTCGGCTGCCATCTAGGTCAAGCCGGCTATGTTGATTAGGACATCTATTGGCGGACTCCTTTTCTCTGAGTTTATCTTTAATTTGAGCTTTGTTCCTCGTCTAGTTTGTCGTCGGGATTCATATTGTCTCCTTTGGGCGGTGAGGTTATGATTTCTTGTCATGTGGCATTTTTTCGTGTTATATGTTATAATCCGGCGCTTCAGATCAAAATGACGACAACTGCGCCTCTGGGCCACGTGCATGAAGACTACTCGACAGTCATTAACGAGGTCAAACCGGCTCCGGTAGACAAAAGAAAACTAGTACTACTCCACTATATAGGCAGGAGCCTCTGCGCTTGCTTGCTAGTGTTTCTCTCTTCATACTGTCTCGGTCTCTCCAGATCTAAACACGACAGCGGTGGCCACTCTCTCTCTCTCTCTGCTCACCACTGGTCACAGATCAGCGGATCCTCTCCGTTAGGGAAGGTGAGAAGGTGCAATGTTCACCATGGTCATCCTCGGCGCAGCTCTTACCTTGTTGGTGGCGTCCCGATCAGCTGCCTGTCGTTCTCTCCCAAGCACCACTTTGGCGAGGAGGGCCTTGACCCCTTCTTCCTCGCTGCCGTGGTGTGGGCAGATCCGGCCTCCGCCGCCCACCTAGCGACATCCGGCCACCATTAAAAACCACCGCCCTTGGCGAGTGAAGGTGCTGTGGAGAAATAGATAGATGGAGAGTACAAGCTGATATGTGAGGATCGCGAGCGGCAACCTGTGAAGCTAGCTAGGATGTTGGAGATATAGTCTTGATTTGACAACAAGGACCAACTAAGCGGCGGCGGCGACATCCATGGCCAAATATCTGCAATAGGCGAAAAATGGCGATACTCCGGAGAAATCGCGCCGAAGTATAGAGCTGCTCCTGGGCCCGGAGCAAATAGATTCACGAATCCGATCGTGAGGAGTGGTGGTGGGAGTGTCGATCCCGGATGGAGCATCCACGGAGATTGAAGGATCGAGCATCTCGAGGTGCCATTTGTGAGGTGTCCTGCCGGGCGAGCGGTGGAGTCTTCGTCGACCGAACCCAACTTCAAGAGGATAAAAGCAGTTGGCGGCAGCGCTCCCCACCATCGTCTCCCTCGCTGTTCACATCGTCTCACAGGCTGGCTCTGCGCCCGAGGAATAGGAGGGCTGCCCCCAGCCCAATAGTCGGGCAGGTTGTGAATTGTCGGGAGGAGCTTAGGGTTGTCGGTATTTGCAGGTTGTGAATTGAGTTTTTGTGTTGTGTATTTTGAGTACTTTCAGATATGAATGTCTTTTGAATTTCAGATTTCTGATATTGAGCATATGAAGTATTTTATGAATTCTAGAGATCTATTTTTAGCACTGAAAAATGTAGTTTCATAGGAGTATAAAAGTGCATACAATGTGATTCTCGGAGAAAAGCGCAAGTTTGAGTTTGAGATAAGCGCAAGTTCGATTTCGAGATAAACTGCAACTTTCGAGGCGAGCATTTATATTAACACGGCCTTTTCAAACAGGGTTAACATCATGTTGGAAGTTTTATTCATGGTCGAAAATGGAACTACCAGCCGATTAACATCATCTTGATCAACATTCATGCATAGCACATCTTCATATGATGCAGTCAAAATGCCCACACAATGTCAGTGTGCGAAACACGAGAAAAGCGAGGGGAAGTTTTGGCAAGTGTTGGGCGTGGTTTTGGGCTGCCCGTCTAGGCTTTCATTTTAACATCGCACCCACGACCTCGGACAGGAGGTCCATAGGCCTGTTTGTATTTTCTTAGGGCCGTCATGTATCGACCGGCCTATGGACCTCCATCAGAGGTTTTATTTTGGCAGCCCAATTTATGTATTTTTTGAAGAAAGCCGGAGGTTTGTTCTATTTTTCTATATAATAAGAATAGGAGCATGAGGTCAACTTATGTTTCCCTTCTAACTATATTATATATATTTAAAGTATTTTATATGTTGTTGTTTAGTTCACATAATTGGCAAATAGATGACCGCTCTCGCGATCCCCTTCGCCCCCGCCACCACCTCTACCCTCGCCGCCGCCCCCGTCACTACCTCCACCCTCGCCGCCGCCATAGATCTCGCCGCCACCCCCCGCCTCCTAACTCCGGGCACGCCTGCCCCCCTCAGCAAGTCTGCTCGCGCGCCCCATGGAGTCGTCGGCCATATCCTTGTGGGAATGGCTGGAAGACAGGCAGATGTACAAGATGCATCTCCCACATGTCTACAAAGCCTTCCCACGGATGCTCCAGCCGCTCGACTCTGTCGCGCCAGCGGTGCTGCGGGAGACTCGAGGGAGGAGATGGAGGGGCGAGCGTCAGATCATGGCAGCTCTCTCCTGGACCCAGTGCACGCGAATGGAGGAAGTAGAGGAGGAAGCTTGAGGAGGAAGCGAGGAGGGACGAATCCGTTCTCTCACTTTCGCGGGTATGCTCGGATGTGCAAGGATCATGTGGATTGGGAGCTGCTGAATCTAGCCTGCGGATCTACTTCAAGGAGATTTCTCGGAGAAGCATAGGATGCCCCATCGGTGAGCCGCCGATTGCGTTAGATTCGATGGGCGAAAGGAGAAGTGGTCAGGAGATCCATGCCATGCTGCGAGATGGGAATGCTGGTGGACTCACCCACCCTGTACGCCACCGGGCGAGGCGGTGGATCCTACCTAACTCTCCCCAAACCTGCGAGAAGATTGAAATTAGGCTTGCAATCTGCTTCAATTGAGCTGTCTGGTGGTTATTTACGCTACTGAGAGACAACATCTGGTGGAGGATGAGAAGGAACAGGAACTCCGATGAATTTCCCCTATCACAATGGGGGAGCATCGGTTGGGCGATCAATGCAGCCACCTCCGCCCCAAATGGGGGCACAATCTGGGCAGGCTCCTATAATTGCCCAAGATCAATCTGCTGGTGGTTCGACTCTCGGATCGTTGGGAAATCTCAAGGCAAGAATCAGCAAAAGAAGAGATGGGACATCGACTGCTCATGCCCTGCTTGGGCTTTATGGCATACTACGAGGTGATCTTCTACAACTATGGGAACGAGGGCATCATTTGGATAAATGTGTCAAGCCCAAGACTTGTTTTATCTGCAAAATCGTTACCCATAAAGTTGAGAAGTGCCTGTCGGAAGGAAAACCCACAGTTACGCTAGATATGTTGGAAGTCTTTGCTCGAGGATTATGTCCACCATTGATAGAATTTTACGTAATATAGAATTATATAGTTTATTTCCCTTTCTAGTTGTAGAGCTCTACCGGATGTGGTAGTGACCACACTCCTTTGCTTTGGGACTCTGGTCTTAACCAAACTCCAAAAAGCAATAGTTTTAAATTTGAAAGTGGTGGTTGCTTAGAGAGATTTTCTTGAGCTAGTCGGGAAAATCTGGAATGAAACCTCTTGGGAGCAGCTGCCCCTAGAAAATTGGCGAGATCAAAATCAGGAGATTTAGAAGAACTACCAAAGGTGGAACTCCAATGAGGAAGCTAATCTTAGAAGATACAAAGGCTTCTCCTCCTTGAGTTTGATTCTCTAGATATTAAAGCGAGAAACCACTTGACCTCTACTGAGGCTAAGACTAATAGATTAAACTTTGTCAATGGAGAGCTCAAGAAAATTTGGCTTCAAGAAGAAACCAAAAGCCAAACAAGGTCTAGAGATAGGAACATTAAGGAGGGTGATATAAATCTGCTTACTTCCATGCGTTAGCTAACGGATGAGGAGGAAAACCCTCATTCACTCTCTTGATGGCCCTAATGGCCTATTCTTGAGGTAGATGAGATCTTTGAAAGTGGCTAGTGACTTCTACAAGACACATTTAAGAAAGAAAACCCATACAGGTTCTCTCTACAAAACAATTTTTCTCTGCTTCCGAAAAAGTCTCTCCTGCTGAAAATGAGCTGCTAAAGCCCCCTTTTGAGGCAGGAAGTGAAGGAAGCCATTTTAGCTCTTATCTGATGGGGCTCCTGGTCTGATGGGATTCCTTCTTGTTTACCAGCATTTTTGGGACTTGGTGAAAAATGATCTCTTAAATCTTTTCCAAGCCTTTCATAGGAGAGTTGGATCGACAACTTACTCATAGAAGTCTGTTGGGGTCAAGTTAAATAATTGTGAAAGTGATTTTTTTCCTTCTTTGGCAAAGGCCTTAGGCAAGGTGACCCCATCTCCCCTTTTGTTTAATTTAGTAGTGGGCGTTCTTACTAAAATGCTGAGCAAAGCTTGATCATAGTCGATTGCAGGGCTGCATCCTAAGGAGTGCTACAGGTGGCATCATTTGCCTTCAATATGCAGATGATACCATCCTTTTCTTAGAAAATGACTCCACACATGCTAGCAATCTGAAAACTGTTCTAACCTGTTTTGAACAAGTCTCAGGCATGAGAATCAACTACTCTAAAAGTGAACTCATCCCTATCAACATGGATGATCAGGAGTTAGCTCACTTTCTCTCTATTCTAGTCTGTAATAAATGTAACTTCCCCATTAAGTACCTAGGTATCCCTCTCCACTATGATAAACTGAGGAGAGAGGATATCCAACCCCTTCTGGATAAAATCATTAAAATAATTGCTGGTTGGAGGGGCAATCTTCTCTCTTGAGAGGTAGATTGATCCTCATACAAGCTGTTTGGCTAACATTCGGTGTATCTCCTCTCCTTCTTCAAGTTCCCTAAATGGGCGGTGAACCTCATCAATTCTCAGATGTCTCATTGCTTGTGGAATGATTTTGAGGAAATAGGAAGCTACACCTTGCTAATTGGGCCCTAGTCTCTATGAAAAAAGATTTTGGAGGCCTAGGCATACCTAACCTCCAAGAAATTAGCATCATCTTCTAGGGTCTTGGATTAAAAGATTCTATGAGGAAGACACGAAACCACAGAGCTTCTTATTGCCCATAAATACCTAGGAAATAAACCTAGTATTTTGTCCCTTCCTCCAACCCTAAGACTTCTAGATTACGGAAAGGATTAAAATCTATTATGCATCTTTGTGAAATTTGGCTACAAATGGAACATAGGGGATGGGAGCAAGAACCAGGTTACGGGAAGATACTTGGTTTGGCACATCCCCCTAGCGATCAATTTTGGCCTATTTACTCATGCGCAATGAGCTTAACAAAAGTGTCAATGAAGTTTGGGATGGTCGATGCCTAAAACTCTCTTTTAGAAGGAAATTTAGTGATAGTCTCATGGAACAATGGTTCGAGTTGGAGAAATTGCCAAGCATTACCTTCTTGCTGAGCGGATGCCTGATTTGGCATTTGGACAATAAGGAAGTATTCCTCAGCTCCCTCTATCATGTTATCAACTTTAGAAGGTTCAACCGTGTTTATCCTATCTATGCGGAAATTGAGAGTTCCCCTAAAATTCATGTATTTCTCTGGCTTCTCTCCAAAAACAAATTGATGACTAGGGATAACCTTAGGAAGAGACACATCATCAAACCCCTTGATTGTGTTTACTACTTGGAACAAAGTCTTGTTCTCACCTATTTTTGAATGTATAGTTGCTAAACATTTTTGGGCCCACATTAAGGAATATTTCTCTAGTCATTGGCTCATCCTTGAATCTGTCGCTGATTCTGGATTGCTACCAAAAGTGCTCGATTTAAAACACTTTGTTAGCTCATTTGTCCTTTGGTGCCTCGAAATATAGAAATGCTATGATTTTCATAACACCTCCTGGATTTCCATTCCATGAGTCTTGAGGTTGATCGGGAACATGGTGAGGAAGCTGGCGATTCTCTCCTCCGGATCGGACAAGGACAAGTTGATGAGCCGTGGAAACCCTAACAAGATCCCTCCGAAACCATTGGCGATCACTTGTGGCTGAACAAGGCTCGACCTGCTCTGAGGGCTGGACACGTGGGCTCGTCTCAAGATCTCGATGAAGATGATGGGCACTGGCGCGAAAAGAGGACATCCACCATACTCGCCTTCAGCCGGTGTCTCCGCTTGCTTCTTGGTCGCCTTGGTGACCCGACCCCTCGGTGAAGACCATGAAGGCTTCACTGGACCCTCCTTGTGTCATTTGAGTGCTCTATCCGCTCTGCCTTTGCCAATGCCCGGGTGATTTGTGTTATTCAGAGAACTTGTTCATCCACCCCCCTCCTAGTTTGTAGCCTTTCTACCTTTGCTTTCGAACTGCTCTTTGAGCTGTTGTATCAGAATATGTTGTGGTTTCGTTCTCAGCAATGGAACCGGGGAGATGCTCCCTGTTTTTCTAAAAAATATATTTTATATGTTATTATATATTATTTTTATTGTCATCATATATTTAGCACATACTTACATATGTAAAGAACAATATCCCACATCTTATTAACTTATAAAAATAATTTCTTAACAAATAAAATCCTGGATTGTTTTGTACGAAAATCCTAGTGATTGTGTACAAAAGCTTGGTAAGATTTAAGGATGAATGTAATAATATCACTTATTATTTAAATATATTTATAACAAAATGCTCAGCCCTTTTTATTTTTGATAACATTGCTGGCCCAACCCAACATTATAATTGGAATCAGCCCGACAAAATCGTGTATTTCGAGAAAGTGCAAATGGCCTGTAATTTTTAGGAAATAAAATAAGCGGGCTGCATGGGCCTACATTATTTGTTCACCCAGCCCAGCTAATGGCTGTAATTCAAAAAAAACAAATTATTGTAAATTCTACTGGCATAAAAAATAGACTATAAATTCTGAAAAAATGGGTTGAATCGTGCCACATTTTGGAGGCTGAAATGTGGGCCAATAAATTGAAGCCAGCATAAGTTGTTGTCAATTTAGTCAACAAATGATTACGACATATTAGCGTTGGATTTACATCAATGACCGGCATCCATCTTCAATCTCTCACCTTCTTCCTCCAGCGCCGCCTGGACCACCTCCCGCCTCCTGCTGCTAGCATGACTTCATATGCCTTTGCTATGGCGCTACTCCACCGTTGGCCAGGCCATCCTCCACCCCTCCACACCTCCTGTTCTTCTCCACCGGTAGCCGAACCACACACACTAGAACGATTAACCCTACGTACACCTCTCCGTCTGCGACTCTACTCCGCGTCTTCCATCTCCGGCTTGTTGCTGTGCAGGGCCTCGCCGTCGTCCACCACCTTGGATCTTTCGGCTGGCAGCGTGGTCAACGTGGTCAATAAACGACACCATCGGAAGTAGGCTATGCGTGGAGAGGCGACAACTGGGTCCTGACGCACACAAGAAATGCCTCCTTATTACGCGCAAAATAATTGTTCCTCCCACGACATCTGGGACCCACGGAAGAGCCCTCGTATTTCACGAAAAAGCGTTCCCCGGTGACATGTCGGAACCACGAGCTATCTTAGCATGCAAGGAAGTGCCTCTTTATACGCACAAAAAATGAATACTCCCCACGGTGGAACCCGGCATAGTGGGAGAGCTGACTTGTGGGCCTACCAAGTTGGCAGGGGGCGGAGGATTTGTCAACTTAGTCAATATGCGATTCTAGCTCCTATTACCGTCGATGTTCATCCAGCGGCCGTGGTGCTTCTTCAACCTCTGGTCTTCTTGCTCGGCCGCCCAAACCAGTGCCGGGTCGTGTCGCGTGCTCCGCCTCCGTGGCGGTTGTGATGTCGTGGAGGCCTCACCCCCTACTACTCCCACCTTGGCGAGCCATCCCTCTACTCACCCACCCCCTGTGATTGCTGCGGCGACGGCAACCTCTCACCCAGACCGAACGGTGAACCCTCGAACTCCTCTTGGCGTGGGCATCCCAGCATTGCGTCTTCCACAGCTCGAGTCGTCCCCTTCCTAGGCCTGCGCCGTGCGTCCACCGCCGTGGTGCTCTCGGCGTGGCGTGGTCGGCGATGTCAAGGCGACTTCCGCCGGACATGGGTTTGTCGTGGAGAGGCTGCAGCTGGAGATCCACGGCCGCAACAAGGAAGTGCCTCCTTATTACGCGCGAAATAATGATTCCTCCACGACGGCGGGGACCCACGGATGGGCCACGTGTTTAGCGAAAAATGTTTCCCCACGGTGCTGGGACCCACCAACTACATCTTAGCGCGAGAAGTGTGTCGAGCAAAAAATGATTCACCCTCATGCTGCTGGGACCTACCAGCTACATCTTCGCCGCATAAAGGAAGTCGCGTCCGTGCAAAAAATGGCGATTAGCCCCTCTAGCTGCTGGGACCCACCAGCTACATTTTGCGCGCAAGTGCTGACGATCGGGACCCACGGGTGAAGCATCGTGGCGTTGTCATTCAGGTGGCGTGCGTGTATGTACACTGAACGTTCGTTGTAGAAGACGCGCGCTGATTATCGTAGTAAAGCGCGCGCGTAGCATGTACTGCGTACAGCCTGGCGACCAGGGTGAAAAGAAGAAAATCTGACCGTATGTCGTACATACAGGCGGGGTCTCGAGCAGCCTACTGGCGCATCGTGCGGCAGGGCTGCGTGTACATGGCTGGGTCGAACGGAGAAACAACATCGTCGTCATGTTCATGGGAGAGCAGCGGAATGCGTCGTGTTCATGGGGAGGCAGCGGAATCGTCGTATTCAGCCGGAGCAGCAGGAATGCGTCGTGTTGATCGGGAGCAAGGCAGCGTGGCGAGCCAAGCCGGCTTGGGCCAGAGCAGCGATGGAAGCGGGCTGGCGTACCCGTGAAACGGAGAAGCGGCCTTCTATTCGACCGCCACGTTGAAGCAGGGGTCCTGTTGATCGGGAGGGTGTGGCGTCTGCATAAGCGGAGAAGCGGACCTCCTACGGTCGAAACGGGGTCTGTTGATCGGGAGGGTGTGGCGTACCGCAAAAGCGGAGAAGCGGACCTCCTACGGTTGACAGCAGTCCTGTTGATGGGGAGGGTGTGGCGTGCCGCAAAGCGGACAAGCAGGCTTGTGTTGGGCCTTACGGTGGAAGCAGGGTCACATTCGCCGGGAGGTGTGGCATACCGCCAGCAGGACTCCACGGGATCTGTTCATCTCACCGTCGACCTCCTCCGGCCTCCACGGACTCTGTCGACCTCCTCCAGCCTCCATGGGCTCCCTGTTCATCCAGCCTCCACCGCGCGCTACTCCACGGCTCTTGTTCAACCACCCCTCCACCGTCTCACTTTCATCCATCCCTCCACCACCAGGGTCTGTTCAACCACCCCTCCACGGGCACCCCTCCACCGTCTCTGTTCATCAGCCCTCCACACCACGCAGGTCTTGTTCAACCACCCCTCCACGGGCACCCCTCCATCGCCTACTGTTCATCCAGCCCTCCACACCACGGGGTCCTGTTCATCCAGAGGCAAACACCACCGCTCACTGTTCATCCAACCACCCCGGAGCGCTCACTTTTCATCCAGGCAGCATCGATCAGCTTGATTAGCAGCAGTGGTGAAGAATCGCTCGATTGGGTTGATTAACAGCCATCGATCAATCGCTCCGGGTTCGAATGCTTGCATAGCCTGCAGTGCAATTTC
>JAHIAM010005298.1:0-28410 GCA_021605205.1 Aegilops longissima
CAGCCCGGTGGCGTCTCCGCCTTGATCCAGCAAGGAGAGAGGAGAGGTTGAGGAAGACTCCGTCCAGCAGCAGCACAATGGTGTGGTGGTGATGGAGGGCAGGAGTAATCAGCGGGCCGCCAAGCACCACAGGAGAGGAGGAGGAGGAGGAGAAGAGGCTGCGCCAAATAGAGGAAGAAACTCATGTGTTGGCAGCCCCAAAACCTCAAGTATATATAGGGGAAGGGGGCTGCGCCCCAGATTCCACCCCAGGGTGCGGCCAGCCTAGATCCCATCAGGGGGCGGCCAAGGGGAGAGAGGCGCCACTAGGTGGGCCTTAAGGCCCATCTGGACCTAGGGTTTGCCCTCCACTCTTCCCATTGGGCCTTGGTGGGGCGCCCAGCCACCTAGGGCTGGTCCCCTCCTACACTTGGCCCACCAGCCTTACAGGGTTGGTGGCCCCACTTGGTGGACCCGGGACCCTCCGGTGGTCCCGTGCGTCTGGAAAAACCCGAAACTTTTCGGTGACCAGAACAGGACTTCCATATATAAATCATTACCTCCGGACCATTCCGGAACTCCTCGTGACGTCCGGGATCTCATCGAGGACTCGAAAACATTCGGTAACCACATACAAACTTCCTTTATAACCCTAAGCGTCGCCAGACCTTAAGTGTGTAGACCCTACGGGTTCGGGAGACATGTAGACATGACCGAGGCGTTCTCCGGTCAATAACCAACAGCGGGATATGGATACCCATGTTGTCTCCCACATGTTCCACGATGATCTCATCGGATGAACCACGATGTCAAGGACTCAATCAATCCGTATACAATTCCCTTTGTCTAGCGGTATTGTACTTGCCGAGATTCGATCGTCGGTATACCGATACCTTGTTCAATCTCGTTACGGCAAATCTCTTTACTCGTTCCGTAACACATCATCCGTGATCAACCCCTTGGTCACATTGTGCACATTATGATGATGTCCTACCGAGTGGGCCAGAGATACCTCTCCGTCAACCGGAGTGACAAATCGATCTCGATTCGTGCCAACCCAGACACTTTTGGAGATACATAGTGCACCTTCATAGTCACCCGATTCTGTTGTGGCGTTTGGTACACCCAAAGCATTCCTACGGTATCAAGGAGTTGCACAATCTCATGGTCTAAGGAAAAGATACTTGACATTAGAAAAGCTTTAGCATCTGAACTCGATCTTTGTGCTAGGCTTAGTATTGGGTCTTGTCCATACATCATTCTCCTAATGATGTGATCCGTTATCAACGACATCCAATGTCCATGATCGGAAACCGTAACCATCTATTGATCAGCGAGCTAGACAGCTAGAGGCTTACTAGGGACATGGTGTTTGTCTATGTACCCACACATATATCAGAGTTTCCTTTCAATACAATTATAGCATGGATAATAAGCGATTATCATGAACAAGGAAATATAATAATAACTAATTTATTATTGCCTCTAGGGCATATTTCCAACAGTCTCCCACTTGCACTAGAGTCAATAATCTAGTTCACATCGCCATGTGATTAACACTCATAGGTCACATCACCATGTGACCAACATCAAAAAGTTTACTAGTGTCACTAAAAGTAGTTCACATCACCATGTGATTAAGACTAATAAGAGTTCTAGGTTTGATCATGTTTTGCTTGTGAGAGGGTTTTTAGTCAGCGAGTGCATAACATTCAGATCCGTATGTACTAGCATAATTCTCTATGTCATATTATAAATGCTGCTTCCACGCTCCACTTGGAGCTATTCCAAATAGTTTGCTCCACTATCATTATCCGATCTGCTACTCGAAGAATTAACTTCGGATAGGTGTTAAAGCTTGCATCGGCGTAACCCTTTACGCCGAACTCTTTATCACCTCCATAATCGAGAAACATGTCCTTATTTACTCCAGGACAATTTTGACGCTATCCAATGATCCATTCTGGATCATTCTTGTACTATAGTGACTCATGGCAAGGCACACTTCGTCTTGATACACAGACATAGCATACTATAGAGCCTATATCTGAAGCATGAGGGGACGACCTTTATCCTTTCTCTCTTTTACTGCCGTGGGTGGAGCTTTAACTCTTAACTTCATACCTTACAACTCAGGCAAGAACTCCTTCTTTGGTGATCCATCTTGAACACCTTCAAGATTATGTCAAGGTATATGTGCTCATTTGAAAGTACCATTAGCGGTTTTGATCTATCCTTATAGATCTTGATGCTAAATGTCAAGTAGCTTAATCAGGTTTTCTATTGAAAACCTTTCAAATAACCATGTATATGCTTTCGGAAATTCTACATCATTTCGATCAACAATATGTCAACAACATAAACTCATAAGAAATTCTATAGTGCTCCCACTCACTTCTTTGGAAATACAAGTTTCTCATAAACTTTGTATAAACCCAAAATCTTTGATCATCTCATCAAAGCGCGCATTCCAACTCGAGATGCTTACTCTAGTCCTTAGAAGGATCATTTGGAGCGGCTACCTTTAGCATCCTTAGGATGGACAAAACTTTCGATTGTATCACATACAACCTTTCCTTACGAAGGCTGGTAAGGAAACTTCGTTTTGACATCCATCGCAGATTTCATAAATGCTGCTAATGCTAACATGATTCCGGCGGCACTTAAGCATTGCTACGGATGAGAAAATCTCATCGTAGTCAACTCCTTGAACTTGTGAAAAACTCTTAGCATACAAGTCGAGCTTCATAGATGGTGACATTACCGTCTCGTCTGCGTCTTCTTCTTAAAGATCCATTTATCTCAATGGCTTGCCGATCATCGGCCAAGTCCACCAAAGTCCATGCTTTGTTATGATACATGGATCCTATCTGGATTTCATGGCTTCTAACCATTTCTACCGAATTTGGGCCCACTATCGCTTCTCCATAGCTCGTAGGTTCATTGTTGTCTAGCAACATGACCTTCAAAACAAGATACGTACCACTCACGAAGCGATGCGCGTCCTTGTCATCCACGAGGTTCGGTAGTGACTTGATCCGAAACTTCATGATCACTATCATAGCTTCTACTTCAATTGGTGTAAGCGCCATAGGAACAACTTCACGTGCCTGCTACACACTAGTTGAGTAGCGGTTCAATAACCTTATCAAGTCTCCACCATCCTCCCACTCAACTTTTCGAGACAAACTTTTCCTCGAGAAGGACCCGATTCAGAAACAATCCCTATTGCTTCGAATCTGAATTAGGAGGTATACCCAACTCTTTTGGGTGTCCTATGAAGATGTATTTTATCGACTTTGGGTTTGAGCTTATCAACTTGAAACTTTTTCACATAAGCGTCATGAGCCCCAAACCTTTAAGAAATGACAGCCGGTTTCTCTAAACCATAGTTCATACGGTGTCATCTCAGCGGAATTACGTGGTGCCCTATTAAAGTGAGTGCGGTTGTCTTTAATGCCTAACCCATGAGCGATAGTGGTAATTCGATAAGAGACATCATAGTACGCACCATATCTAATAGGGTGCAACTATGATGTTGGGACACCATCACACTATGGTGTTCGAGCGGTATTAATTGTGAAACAATTTCCACAATGTCTTAATAGCGTGCCAAAGCTACTTAACTCAGATACTCATCTCTATGATCTTATCATAGACATTTTATCCTCTTGTCACGATGATCTTTAACTTCACTCTGAAATTTCTTGAACCATTCAATATTTCAGACTTGTGTTTCATCAAGTAAATACACTCAGTATCCCTTAAATCATCCGTGAAGTAAGAACATAACGATATTCACTGCATGCCTCGGCACTCATTGGACTGCACATCAAAATGTGTCACTTCAACAAGTTGCTATCTTGTTCCATCTTCTTTGAAACGAGGCTTTTCAGTCATCTTGCCCATGTGGTATGATTTGCATATCTCAAGTGATTCAAAATCAAGTGAGCCAAACGATCCATCGCATGGAGTTTCATCATGCGTATACACCAATAGACATGGTTTGCATGTCTCAAACTTTTCAAAAGCAGAGTGAGTCCAAGATCCATCAACATGGAGCTTCTTCATGCGTTTTATACCAATATGACTTACATGGCATTGCCACAAGTAAGTGGTACTATCATTACTATCTTATACCTTTGGCATGAAAATGTGTATCACTACGATCGAGATTCAATAAACCATTCATTTAGGTGCAAGACCATCGAAGGTATTATTCAAATAAATAGAGTAACCATTATTCTCCTTAAATGAATAATCGTATTGCGATAGACATAATCCAATCATGTCTATGCTCCGCGCAAACACCAAATGACAATTATTCAGGTTTAATACTAATCTTGATGGTAGAGGGCGTGCGATGTTTGATCACATCAAACTTGGAAACACTTCAACACATATCGTCGACTCACCTTTAGCTAGTCTCCGTTTATTCCGTAGCTCTTTTATTTGAGTTACTAACACTAGCAACCCGAACGGTATCTTAATAACCTGGTGCTACTAAGTACTAGTAAAGTACACATTAACATAATGCATATCCATATACTTCTATTGACCTTGCCAGCCTTCTCATCTACCAAGTATCTAGGGTAATGCTGCTCCGGTGGCTGTTCCCCTTATTACGAAAGCACTTAGTCTTGGGTTTGGGTTCAACCTCGGGTTTCTTCACTAGCGGACTGATTTGCCGTTTCATGAAGTATCCCTTCTTGCCCTTGCCCTTCTTGAAACTAGTGGTTTGATTAACCATCAACAATTGATGCTCCTTCTTGATTTCTACTTTCGCGCAGTGTCAAACATCGTGAATACCTCAGGATCATCATATCTATCCCTGATATGTTATAGTTCATCCGAAGCTCTAGCAGCTTGGTGGCAATGACTTTGGAAATATCACTATCTCACGGAAGATTAACTCCCACTTGATTCAAGTGATTGTTGTACCAGGACAATCTGAGTACAAGCTCAACGATTGAGATCTTCTCCCTTAGTTTGTAGGCTAGAAAACTGCGTCGGAGGTCTCATACCTCTTTGGCGTGAGCACGAACCTGAAATCCCAATTTCAACCCTCGGAACATCTCACATGTTCGTGACGTTTCAAAAGCGTCTTTGGTGCCTCAACTCTAAACCGTTTAGCGAACTATCACGTAGTTATCAAAGCGTGTATGTCGATGTTACATAACATCCACAGAGCGGCGTTTGGGGTTCAGCACACCTTGGCGGTGCATTAGAATATAAGCTTTCTACAGTTCGCATGATCGCTCTGTCAACTTTCAACTATATTTTCTCTAGGAACATATCTAAATAGTGGAACTAAAGCGCGAGCTTCGACATAATTTGCAAAAGGTCTTTTGACTATGTTCATGATAATTAAGTTCATCTTATGAACTCCCACTCGAATAGACATCCCTCGGTCATCTAAGTGATTACATGATCCAGTCAACTAGGCGTGTCCGATCATCACGTGAGGCCAGACTAGTCATCATCGGTGAACATCTTCATGTTGATCATATCTACTATCGACTCATGCTCGACCTTTCGGTCTCTTGTGTTCGAGGCCATATGCGTACATGCTAGGCTCATCAAGTTAACCCTAAGTGTTTGGCGTGTAAATCTGTCTTACACCCGTTGTATGTGAGCGTAAGAATCCATCACACCCGATCATCACGTGGTGCTTAGAAGCTGACGAACTTTAGCAGCGGTGCGCGATTAGGGAGAACACTTCTTGAAATTGTTGTAAGGATCATCTTATTTACTACCGTCATTCTAAGTAAACAAGATGCATAAACATAATAAATATCACATGCAATTATATAGTAGTGACATGATATGGCCAATATCATTTTGCTCCTTTTGATCTCCATCTTGGGGCTCCATGATCATCATCGTCACGGCATGACACCATGATCTCCATCATCATGATCTCCATCATCGTGTCTCCATGAAGTTGTCTCGCCAACTATTACTTCTACTACTATGGCTACCGGTTAGCAATAAAGTAAAGTAATTACATGGTGTTGTTCATTGACACATGAGGTCATACAATAAATTAAGACAACTCCTATGGCTCCGCCGGTTGTCATACTCATCGACATGCAAGTCGTGATTCCTATTACAAGAACATGATCAATCTCATACATCACATATCATTCATCACATTCTACTTGGCCATATCATCACATAGCATACCTGCGAAACAAGTTAGGCGTCCTCTAATTGTTGTTTGCATGTTTTACGTGGTTGCTATGGGTTTCTAACAAACGTTTCTTACCTCATTAAGACCACAGCGTGATATGCCAATTGCTATTTACCCTTCATAAGGACCCTTTTCGCCGAATCCGTTCGACTAAAGTGGGAGGCGGCACCCGCTAGCCACCTTATGCACCAAGTGCATGTCGATCGGTGGAACTTTTTCTCACGTAAAAGAAATGCGTGTAAGGTCGGTCGGGCGCTTCATCCCACAATACCGTCGAAACAAGATTGGACTAGTAGCGGTAAGCATATTGAACATCATCAAAGCCCACAACTACTTTGTGTTCTACTCGTGCAAAGAATCTGCAATAGACCTAGCTACGATACCCTTTGTTGGAGCGTGGCAAAATTCAAAATTTTCTACGCATCACCAAGATCAATCTATGGAGATTTTAGCAACAAGAGGAAGGAGGTGCATCTACATACCCTTGTAGATAAGCTAAGCGGAAGCGTTCAAGAAAGCGGGGTTGAAGGAGTACGTGCTAAATGCGTGATCCAAATCACCGGAGATCCTAGTGCGAGCAGGGCCCGGCACCTCATGCGTTCAACACACGTGAGCCGGTGGCGTCTCCCACGCCTTGATCCAGCAAGGAGAGAGGAGAGGTTGAGGAAGACTCAATCCCAGCAGCACAGCGGTGTGGTGGTGATGGAGGCGTGGTAATCCAGCAGAGGCCGCCAGCACCAGGAGGAGGAGGAGGAGGAGAAGGCGGCTGCATGCAAAAGAGGGAGAGAAACTCATGTGTTGGCAGCCCCAAACCTCAAGTATATATAGGGAAGGGCTGCGCCCCTTTAAATTCCACCCCAAGGGGTGTGGCCAACCTAGATCCCATCAGAGGCGGCCAAGGGGGAGAGGCGCCCACTAGGTGGGCCTTAAGGCCCATCTGGACCTAGGTTTGCCCTCCCTCTTCCCATGCCTTGGGCCTTGGTGGGCGCCCCAGCCACCTAGGGCTGGTCCCTCCTACACTTGGCCACACTTGCAGCCGGGGTTGGTGGCCCCACTTGGTGGACCCCAGGACCCTCCGGTGGTCCCGATGCGTTCTGGAAAAACCCGAAACTTTTCCGATGACCCGAACAGGACTTCCATATATAAATCATTACCTTGGACCATTCCGGAACTCCTCGTGGCGTCCAGGATCTCATCCGGGACTCCGAACAACATTCGGTAACCACATACAAACTTCCTTTATAACCCTAAGCGTCGCCAGACCTTAAGTGTGTAGACCCTACGGGTTGGAGACATGTAGACATGACGAGGCGTTCTCGGTCAATAACCAACAGCGGGATCTGGATACCCATGTTGTCTCCCACATGTTCCATGATGATCTCATCGGATGAACCACGATGTCAAGGACTCAATCAATCCCGTATACAATTCCCTTTGTCTAGCGGTATTGTACTTGCGAGATTCGATCGTCGGTATACGATACCTTGTTCAATCTAGTTACGGCAAGTCTCTTTACTCGTTCCGTAACACATCATCCGTGATCAACCCCTTGGTCACATTGTGCACGATATGATGATGTCCTACCGAGTGGGCGGAGATACCTCTCCGTCAACGGAGTGACAAATCCAGTCTCGATTCATGCCAACCAACAGACACTCGGAGATACATAGTGCACCTTTATAGTCACCCGTTCGTTGTGACGTTTGGTACACCAAAGAATTCCTACGGTATCCGGGAGTTGCACAATCTCATGGTCTAAGGAAAGATACTTGACATTAGAAAACCTTTAGCATCTGAACTTCGATCTTTGTGCTAGGCTTAGTATTGGGTCTTGTCCATCACATCATTCTCCTAATGATGTGATCCGTTATCAACGACATCCAATGTCCATGGTCGAAACCGTAACCATCTATTGATCAACGAGCTAGACAACTAGAGGCTTACTAGGGACATGGTGTTGTATGTACCCACACATGTATGAGGTTTCCTTTCAATACAATTATAGCATGGATAATAAGCGATTATCATGAACAAGGAAATATAATAATAACTAATTTATTATTGCCTCTAGGGCATATTTCCGACAATGGAGATTGATATGATGAGAATAGACCCGAGGGCCATAGGTTTCACTAGTGGCTTCTCTCAAGAGCATAAGTATTCTGATTGGGTGAACAAATTACTGTTGAGCAATTGACATAATTGAGCATAGTTATGAGTATATCTAGGTATGATCATGTATATAGGCATCACGTCCGTGACAAGTAGACCGAAAGCGATTACGCATCTACTACTATTACTCCACTCATCGACCGCTATCCAGCATGCATCTAGAGTATTAAGTTAAAAGCAGAGTAACACCTTAAGCAAGATGACATGATGTAGAGAATAAATTCATGCAATATGATAAATACCCCATCTTGTTATCCTCGATGGCAACAATACAATACGTTACTGCAACCCTTTACATCCTTGGGTAAGGACACATAAGATTGAACCAAAGCTAAACACTTCTCCCATTGCAAGAACTACCAATCTAGTTGGCCAAACCAAGCGGATAATTGAAGAGACTTGCAAAGATAACCAATCATACATAAAAGTATTCAGAGAAGATTTAAATATTATTCATAGATAAGCTGGATCATAAACACACAATTCATCGGTCTCAACAAACACACCATAAAAATAAGATTAAATCGAATAGATATCCACGAGAGAGGGAGAACATTGTATTGAGATCCAAGAGAAAAGCCATCTAGCTACTAGCTATGGACCCGAAGGTCTGAAGTAAACTTCTCACACTTCATCGGAGGGATATGGTGATGGCGTAGAAGCCCTCCGTGGTGTATGCCCCCTCTGCGGATCTCGGAATAGGTCCAAAGATGGGATCGATGGATCTGGGAAGTTGCGGCGGTGGAATTAGGTTTTGGCTCCTATTACGTCGTTTGGAGATGCGTGGGGTATATATAGGAGGAAGGAATGCGTCGATGGAGCAGAGGGCCTGGCGAGGCGAGGCGGCGCCCTAGGGGCGCCCTGAGAGGCGCCCCCACCTCGTGACCGCTCTTTTGTTCCTTGGAGTAAGTCCAAGTCCCCTATATCACGTTCGGTTGAAAATCACGTTTCCTAAGGTTTCATTCGTTTGGACTCCGTTTGATATTTTGTTTCTTGAAACCTTGAAATAGGCAAAAACAACAATTACAAGGCTGGGCCTCCGGTTAATAGGTTAGTCCCAAAAAGAATATAAAGTGGAAAATAAAGCCCAATATAGTGCAAAATAGTAGATAAAGTAGCATGGAGCAATCAAAAATTATAGATACGTTGGAGACGTATCAATGCATAGCAACGAGAGGAGAGAGTGTCTCTCGTACCCTCGTGAGCCGTAAGAGGAAGCGTTTGACAAAGCGGTTGATGTAGTCGTACATCTTCTCGATCGACCGATCCCAGCACCCGGATTACGGCACCTCCACTGGTATTACCCGTTCAGCTCGCGACGTCCACGAACTCACGATCCAGTAGAGATTGGAGGAGAGCTTCATTAATCTGACGGTGTGATGGCGGTGTTGATGAAGTTACCGGCGCAGGGCTTCGCCTAAGCACCCTTCTGATTTGACGAAGTGGATTATGGTGGAGGAGGGCACCGCTGCAGCTAAGAGATCAATGATCAACTTGTTGTCTATGGTGTGCCTCCTCCACGTGTATATAAAGGAGTGGAGGAGGAGGGCTGGCCCTCTCTAGGGCGGCCAGGGGAGTCCTACTCCGGTGGGAGTAGGATTCTCCTTCCCAAGTTGGAGTAGGAGAGGAAGGGAGGAAGGAGGAGGAAGGAGAGAAGGGGGCCTTCCCAATTCAGATTGGGCTTGAGGTGGCCCCTCCTTGCTCTTTCCCTCCTTTCCACTAAACCCATATACCTCCCGGTGGGTACAGTAACCTCCGGTGCTCCGGTATATTCCGATCTCACTCGAAACCATTTAAATTTCCAAATATAGTCGTCCAATATACCGATCTTTATGTCTCGACCATTTCGAGACTTCTCGTCATGTCCGTGATCATATCCGGGACTCGAACTACCTTGGTACATCAAAACACATAAACTCATAATGATCGTCACGAGCGTTAAGCTTGCGGACCCTCTGGGTTCGAGAACTATGTAGACATGACCGGGAAAGCGCGTCTCCGGTCAATAACCAATAGCGGAACACTGGATGCTCATATTGGTTCCTACATATTCTCTGAAGATCTTTATCGGTCAAACCGCATAACAACATCGTTGTTCCTTTGTCATCGGTATGTTACTTGCCAAAGATTCGATCATCGGTATCTCAATACCTAGTTCAATCTCGTTACCGGCAAGTCTCTTTACTCGTTCCGTAATACATCTTCCTGCAACTAACTCATTAGTTGCATTGCTTCCAAGGCTTATTGTGAGGTGTATTACCGAGAGGGCCGAGAAGATACCTCTCCGAGCAATCGGATGACAAATCCTAATCTCGATCTATGCCAACTCAGCAAGTACCGCCGGAAACACCTGAGAAACACCTTTATAATCACCCAGTTCACGTTATAGCGTTTGGTAGCACAAAAGTGTTCCCGGTATTCGGGAGTTGCATAATCTCATAGTCATAGGAACATGTATAAGTCATAAAAGAAAGCAATAGCGATATATTAAGCGGTCGGATGCTAAGCTAGCGGAATGGGTCAACTCAATCACATCATTCTCTAATGATGTGATCCCGTTAATCAAATGACAACTCATGTCTATTGCTAGGAAACTTGACCATCTTTGATTCAACGAGCTAGTCAAGTAGAGGCATACTAGTGACACTCTGTTTGTCTATGTATTCACACATGTACTAAGTTTCGGTTAATACAATTCTAGCATGAATAATAAACATTTATCATGATATAAGGAAATATAAATAACAACTTCATTATTGCCTCTAGGGCATATTTCCTTGATCTCACTTACCTAGAGTCAATAATCTAGTTCACATCGCCATGTGATTTAACACCAATAGTTCACATCACCATGTGATTAATATCCATAGTTCACATCGCCATGTGGCCAACACTCAAAGGGTTTACTAGAGTCAGTAATCTAGTTCACATCGCCATGTGATGAACACGCATAAAAGTACTAAGGTGTGATCATGTTTGCTTGTGAGAAGTTTAGTCAGCAGGTCTGCCAAATTCAGATATATGCGTGTTTTGTAAATTTCTATGTCTACAATGCTCTGCAGCAGCTACTTTAGCTAATTACTCCCACTTTCAATATGTATCCAGATTGAGACTTAGAGTCATCTAGATCAGTGTCAAAACTTGCATCGGCGTAACCCTACGAAGAACCTTTTGTCACCTCCATAATCGAAACATATCCTTATTCCACTAAGGATAATTTTGACCGTTGTGCGTGATCTACTCCTAGATCACTATTGTACTCCTTGCCAAACTCAGTGTAGGGCATACAATAGATCTGGTACACAGCATGACATACTTTATAGAACCTATGGCTGAGGCATGAGGGAATGACTTTCATTCTCTTTCTATCTTACTGCCGTGGTCGGGTTTGAGTCTTACTCAATTTCACACCTTGTAACACAGGCAAGAACTCTTTCTTTGTTGTTCCATTTTGAACTACTTCAAAAAATTGTCAAGGTATGTACTTATTGAAAAAAACTTATCAAGCGTCTTGATCAAGGTTGTTAGAATCGTGATTACATTATACGATTCTCGACTTTAAGATCCAAACTTACCCATCGATTCTGATTTTAGTTCATAAAATCTATGTTTCTACGATCTGGTAGTGAAGATTCAGCGATTTACGATTCTACCATCGAGCTCGATCCGATTCAAAATCGCGATTCACTGACAACCTTGGTCTTGATCTATCTCTATAGATCTTGATGTTCAATATGTAAGCAGCTTCATCGAGGTCTTTCTTTGAAAAACTCCTTCCAAACACTCCTTTGTGCTTTCGGCCAAATTCTACATCATTTCCGATCAATAATATGTCATTCACATATACTTATCGGAAAGGTTGTAGTGCTCCCCCTCACTTTCTTGTAAATCTGGGGCTTCGCCAGTCTGTATAAAACTATATGCTTTGATCAACTCATCAAAGTGTATATTCCAACTACGAGATGCTTTGCACAGGTCCATGGATGGATCATTTGGAGCTTGCACATTTTGTTAGCACCTTTAGGATGCGACAAAACCTTTTGGTTGTATCATATACACCCCTTCTATAAGAAATCCATTAAGGAATGTAGTTTTTACATCCATTTTCCAGATTTCATAAAATGTGGCAATTTGCTAACATGATTAGAGACAGACTTAAGCATACTAGTAGGAGAAAATCTGATCGTAGTCAACACCTTGAACTTTGTCAAAAACCTTTTTTCGACAAGTCTAGCTTTGTAGATAGTAACACTACTATCAGCGTCGTCTTCCTCTTGAAGATCCATTTAATCTCAATGGCTCGCCGATCATCGGGTAAGTCAATCAAAGTCCACGCTTTGTTCTCATACAAGGATCCCATCTCAGATTTCATGGCCTCAAGCCATTTTGCGGAATCTGGGCTCACCATCGCTTCTTCATAGTTCATAGGTTCATCATGGTCTAGTAACATGACTTCCAGTATAGGAATACCGTACTACTCTGGCATGGATCGTGCTCTGGTTGACCTACGAAGTTTTGTAGTAACTTGATCCGAAGTTTCATGATCATCATCATTAACTTCCTCACAAATTGGTGTAAGCACCACTAGAACTGATTTACGTGATGAACTACTTTCCAATTCAGGGAGAAGGTACAATTACCTCATCAATTTCTACTTTCCTCCACTCACTTCTTTATAAATAAACTCTTTCTCTAGAAAGGATCCACTCTTAACAACAAAGATTTTGCCTTGGGATCTGTGATAGAAGGTGTCTTGTCGATGTCAAAACCGGTGATCTCGGGTAGGGGTCCCGAGCTGTGCGTC
Source organism: Aegilops longissima (assembly GCA_021605205.1). Classification (NCBI taxonomy): domain Eukaryota; kingdom Viridiplantae; phylum Streptophyta; class Magnoliopsida; order Poales; family Poaceae; genus Aegilops; species Aegilops longissima. The sequence goes on from JAHIAM010005298.1 coordinate 13,149, forward strand.
TAGGCGGATGGTAACAGAGAGACAAGGGACGATGTTTTTACCCAGGTTCGGGCCCTCTCGATGGAGGTAAACCCTACTCCTGCTTGATTAATATTGATGATATGGGTAGTACAAGAGTAGATCTACCACGAGATTAGAGGCTAAACCTAGAAGCTAGCCTATGGTATGATTGTTGTTAGTCCTCACGGACTAAAATCCTCAGTTTATATAGACACCGAGAGGGTTAGGGTTACCTGAGTCGGTTACAATGGAAGAGATCTACATATCCTAAATGTGCCAAGCTTGCCGTCCACGCCAAGGAAAGTCCCATCCGGACACAGGGCGAAGTCTCAATCTTGTATCTTCATAGTCCGAGTCGGCCAAGATCATAGTCCGGCCATCAGGACACCCCCTAATCCAGGACTCCCTCATGTACCTAACAGTTTCTTTTGGGTATCCTATGAAGCGCACTTCTCGATTTGGTTTGAGCTTATCGAGGTTGAAACTTTTCACATAAACATCACAACCCCAAACTTTAGAAATGACACTTAGGCTTCTTGCTAAACCACGGTTTATCTGATTGTCGTCTCCATGGATTTAGATGGTGCCCTATTTAACGTGAATCAGCTGTCTCTAATGCATAACCCCAAAGCTGTAGCGGTAAATCGGTAAGAGGCATCATAGATCGTACCATATCCAATAAAAATACGGTTGGCGTTCGGACATACCATTATCTTGTGGTGTTCTAGGTGGCATGAGTTTGTGAAACTATTCCACATTGTTTAAATTGAAGACCAAACATCGTAACTCAAATATTAGTCTCTGCGATTCGATCATAGAAACTTTATTTTCTTGTTACGATGATTTTCCACTTCACTCTGAAATTATTTAAACTTTTCAAATGTTTGAGGACTTATGTTTCATCAAGTAGATAGACCCATATCTGCTCAAATCATCTGTGAAGGTTATAAAATACGATCCCCTGCGAGCCTCAATACTCATCGGATCGCATACATCGGTATGTATTATTTCCAATAAGTCGGTTGCTCACTCCATTGTTCGAGAATGGAGTTTTAGTCATCTTGCTTAAGAGGATGGTTATGACATGAACTGATTCATAATCAAGTGATTCCAAAGCCCATCGGCATGGACTTTGTTCATCGCTTTACCAATATGACCTAAGCGGTAGTGCCACAAATAAGTTAAGTATCATTATTAACTTTGCATCTTTGGCTTCAATATTATGAATATGTATCACTACGATCGAGATTCAATATATCATTCACCGTGGGTGTATGACCATTGAAGGTTTTATTCATGTGCAGAACAACAATTATTCTCTAACTTTAAATGAATAACCCGTATTGCAATAAACATGATCAAATCATATTCATGCTTAGCATAAACACCAAATAACATTTATTTAGGTTCAACACTAATCCCGAAAGTATAAGGAGTGTGCGATGATGATCATATCAATCTTGGAACCACTTCCAACACACATCGTCACTTCACCTTAACTAGTCTCTGTTCATTCTGCAACTCCGTTTGATTTACAAATCTTAGCAAGCGAACTAGTATCAAATAATGAGGGTTGCCATAAACACTAGTAAAGTACACATCAATAACATGTATATCAAATGTACCTTTGTTCACTTTGCCATCCTTCTTATCCGCCAAATACTTGGGGCAGTTCTTGCTTCGATGACCAGTCCTTTTTAGTAGAAGCACTTAGTCTCAGGGCTTAGTCTAGACTTGGGCTTCTTCTCTTGAGCAACAACTTGCTTGCCATTCTTCTTAAGTCCCCATTCCCTTTGTCCTTTTCTTGAAACTAGTGGTCTTGTCAACCATCAACATTTGATGCTTTTCTTGATTTCTACCTTCATCGATTTCAGCATCCGAAGAGCTTGGGAATTGTTTTGTTATCCCTTGCATTATAGTTCATCACGAAATTCTAGTAACTTGGTGATAGTGACTGAGAACTCCGTCGATCACTATCTTATCTAGAAGATTAACTCCCTTGATTCAAGTGATTGTAGTACTCGGACATTACAGGCACATGTTCACTAGTGGGCAATTCTCCTCCATCTTGTAGGCAAAGTGCTTGTCAAAGGTCTCATACCTTTCAACATGGGCATGAGTCCGAATACTAATTTCACCTCCTAGAACATCTCATATGCTGCGTGGCGTTCAAAAGCGTCTTTGAAGCCCGATTCTAAGCCGTAAAGCATGGTGCACTAAACTATCAAGTAGTCATCATATCGAGCTTGTAAGCGTTCATAACGTGCATCTTGCTCCTGCAATCAGTCATCACCTAGCGGTGCATCAAGGACATAATTCTTCTATCAGCAATGAGGATAATCCTTAGATCACGGATCAATCCACATCATTGCTACTAACATCTTTCAACTTAGATTTCTCTAGGAACATATCAAAATAAAAGCAGGGAGCTAAGCGAGCTATTGATCTACAACATAGATATGCTAATACTACCGGGACTAAGTTCATGATAAATTAAAGTTCAATTAATCAAATTACTTAAGAGCTCCCACTTAGATAGACATCCCTCTAATCATCTAAGTGATCACGTGATCCATATCAACTAAACCATGTCCGATCATCACGTGAGGTGGAGTAGTTTTCAATGGTGAACATCACTATGTTGATCATATCTACTATATAGTTCATGCTTTCGACCTTCCGGTCTCAGTGTTCGAGGCCATATTTGCATATGCTAGGCTCGTCAAAGTTTATCCACGAGTATTTCAGCGTGTGCAGCAAAACTGGCTTCCACCCGTTGTAAATGAGCGTAGAGCTTATCACCCGATCATCACGAGGTGTCTCGGCACGACAAACTTTGCTTGGTGCATACTCGGGAGAGATCACTTGTACCTTGAAATTTAGTGAGAGATCATCTTATAATGCTACCGTTAGTCAAAGCGAATAAGATGCATAAAAGATAAACATCACATGCAATCAATATAAGTGATATGATATGGCCATCATCATCTTGTGCCTTTGATCTCCATCTCCAAAACACGTCATGATCACCATTGTCACCGTAGCGACACCTTGATCTCCATCGTAGCATCATTGTCGTTTAGCTAAATAATGCTTCTCGACTATCGCTACTGCTTAGTGATAAAGTAAAGCAATTACATGGCGATTGCATTTCATACAATAAGCGACAACCATATGGCTCCTGCCGATTGCCGATAACTTGGTTACAAAACATGATCATCTCATACAATAAAATTTAGCATCATGTCTTGACCATATTACATCACAGCATGCCCTGCAAAAACAAGTTAGGCGTCCTCTACTTTGTTGTTGCAAGTTTTATGTGGCTGCTACGGGCTGAGCAAGAACCGTTCTAACCTATGCATCAAAACCACAATGATATTTACGTCAAGTTCGTGATGTTTAACCTTCACAAGGACGAGCGTAGCACTCAATTCAACTAAAGTTGGGAAACGACACCCCTTGACCACCTATATGCGAAGCATGTTGGTAGAACCAGTCTCGCATAAGCGTACCGTAATGTCGGTATGGGCAGCTTCATCCAACAATACCGCCGAATCAAAGTATGACATCTTTGGTAAGCGATATGACTAGTATAAGCCACAACTCACTTGTGTTCTACTCGTGCATATAACATCTACGCATAAACACGGCTTGGATGCCCTTTGTTGGGGAGCGTAGTAATTTCAAAATTTCCCTACACACACGACAAGATCATGGTGATGCATAGCAATGAGAGGGGAGAGTGTCGTCTACGTACCCTCATAGACCATAAGCGGAAGCATTATAACAACGTGGTTGATGTAGTCGTACATCTTCACGATCGACCGATCCCAGCACTGAAGTTACGACACCTCCGCGGACTGCACGTTCAGCTCGTGACATCCCATGAACTCACGATCCAGTGGAAGCTTGAGGAGAGCCGTTAGCATGATGGCGTGGCGGTGTTGATGAAGTTACCGATGCAGGGCTTCACCTAAGCACCGCTACGATATGACCGAGGTGGATTATGGTGGAGGAGGGCACCGCACCACGACTAAGAGGTCAATGATCAACTTGTGTGTCTATGGGTGCCCCCTCCCGTATATAAAGGAGTGGAGGAGGGAGGAGGCCGGCCCTCTAGGCGCGGCATGAGGGAGTCCTACTCGGTGGAGTAAGTTCCCCCTTCCCAAGATTAGATAGCGAGAGGAAGGAAGGGAAGGAGGATGATGAAGGAAGGGGCGGCCCCTTCCCAATTTGGGTTGGGATCGGGGGCCTCCTTTGCTCCTTCCCTCCTTTCCACTAAGGCAATAAGGCCCATATACCTCCCGGTGGGTTCCGGTAACCTCCGGTGCTCGGTATATTCCGATCTCACTGGAACCATTCCGATGTCCAAATATAGTCGTCCAATATATCGATCTTTATGTCTTGACCATTTGAGACTCCTCGTCATGTCTGTGATCATATCAGGGACTCAGAACTACCTTCGTACATCAAAACACATAAACTCATAATCTGCGTCGTCACGAAAGTTTAGCGTGCGGACCCTCGTGTTTAAGAACTATGTAGACATAACCTAGACGGCGTCTCAATCAATAACCAATAGCGAACCTGGATGCTCATATTGGTTCCTACATATTGTCTGAAGATCTTTGTCGGTTAAACGCATAACAACATCGTTGTTCCTTTGTCATCGGTATATTACTTGCCGAGATTCGATCGTCGGTACCTCAATACCTAGTTCAATCTCGTTACGGCAAGTCTCTTTACTCGTTCGTAGTACATCTTCCTACAACTAACTCATTAATTGCATTGCTTGCAAGGCTTCTTGTGAGTGTTGTGACGACCTGACAAAATGGTCAAATCTACGTATACATACCATCCCAAGATCATCTTGGTACTCACGATTACATCGATAAAAGTAATCAAAGTTCAATCACACCTGAATATCATTAATCGATTCTCATATAGAGTCTTTATTACAAGGGAATAAATTAGAAACAAGGCCAACTCATGAGAAATAAACTAAAACTGCTAGCATGAGCGTCGGTAAGCGAGTCCATCCGACTCCAAAGGGCAATCGCCAAGCGGCGTAGCCTCCTCGATGAATATATCTACTGCAACATAATACGTTGCAGCCATGTAAGTCAGCTTTGGAATAATGGCAAGTTATGAGGAACAACAATAATAAAATTACTAACTCTATATGCATATTTGGCTGTGGAGCTCTAAGTTTCATCATTTTGCAGTAAAGCCAATTTTATCCTACTACGATGGACTTATTAGCAAATTACTACAAATTGTTGGTAGTTATTGAGATGGTTCCGCCAACCAATATCTCGTTCCCAAATTATTATTAAGTCATAAACCCATCAATTAATTCATTAGAGTTAAGTGTTGAGATATCCGAATACTTCCAAGGTCGGATGCTCAAATGTAAAGTAGCAGGGGACACGGCTAATCGATTAGGTTATAACACTCTGCGAGAGGTTTTGCGCACTTTCCCATAAGAATCATTCCCTCCTTTAAAGTCTTAGCACTTCATGGTGTTTGAAGGCGGGACCAGATAAACAGGTCTTCAAAGAGTTCTTACGGCCACTGCAGGTACCCATCCAATCCTACCGTTCGTCTACTTCTCGTGGTACCGTCCAGCCGACTTCACTACAAAGGTCAACCGGCCGAGCCCATAATGGCTTGCGGCTGCAGATTAACTTCGGTCATGGGGCATCCATCCTTCTCTTCGTGGCTGGGTGAAGCTTTCCTTGAGATGTCATGGCGCTTCTCCATGCATCCCGGCCTGCCTTGGTGCTCGGGGTGCCGTCAGCGAATCCTCCACCCAGTAGTGATTTTCCGAAGTCCATCTTGATCGATTAGTAGTCCATGGGGTCATCATCATTGACTCTCACATCTTGCTTATGAATTTCACTCATCCCAAATCCGTCTCGAGCATAGCAAAATAACTACTCGTCCGGGGTCATGGTAACAAGGGATTGGTTCATCCTACCACATGATACTACTCAAGTTTAATGACTTCAAGATTATCACTCACTGCATGCAATGGTGGGGTGGTGACAACTACTAATGCACAAAAACATAGGTATAGAAATAACATGATCAAAACTTGCCTTGCTGATGATCCTCGTAAGCTAAAAAATCGTAGTAGCAAGCTTACTTTCAAGGAACTCTACAGAGACAAACAATAACATAATAAGTACAAAGCAAGAGGATCACACAGATAACAAAGATAACATAACACAACCAAACAATCAAAACCAAATCAAAAGAAAACTCAAAGAAATCAAATTCAAAGTTTTTCCCTATTCAAACAATAGCAAAAATAGTTTTTATTTAACAAAATTCCTCAATATGACCTAATCATGGTTTTAGGTTAACTTAACAGAAAAGGATTAACTAAGCAACTAGGAGCAAAAAGAATTAATTAATTAGCTATTATAAAACTCAATTTAGGCCTAATCCAATTTCTATTAGGAAAATTAATTTAAAACTTTTATTAATTATAAATAAAAGTTCATCTAATGGAATGACAGAAACTAACCTAGAATAACTAATCTCAAGTTAAAAATAAATTAATTTGCTAATTTATTAATTAAGAAAAAGGAACAAATCAATTAATTAGGGTTAATAGGATTCTGCCTAGAATTAATTTTTTATTAATCCTAAAATACCAAAGTTAATTTCTAGGGTTTGGCAATATCAAAATAAAGTGATTGCAAAAGAATCATGCAAAATAATTTTTCTAACTAAAACTATAGCAGATTTGCTATTCTGACTAAAATAATATTAAAGCATTTTTAATTATTTTTAACATAGCTAAATATATGTTTTCAGAAACTACATAAAATTTGCAATCCAACAAAAAAGAATCACTAAAAATATTAAACAGAACAAAAGATACACATTTTGAAATTTGGAACAAATCATTTAAAGCAGAAAATCTAAATAAAAGAAAAATGCCCAATGGGCTAAAGCATGCACTAGGCGTCGAGATAGACTAAATGGGCCTAGGGGTTTAACTAACAGAACCGGCTAACTAAAATAAACCTAACTAATAAAATAAACCCCATTGCCGGCAGTTTTCTAATAACACGTACCCCTTGAGGCTTCTAATCCTAGCCACCCGATTGGGATCGAGACGGTGGAGGAGCCGGGGGACTCACCGGACTCAGCTTGTCGGCTCGTGGCCGGCGAGAGTGCTCGGGGCTTGAGCGTGAGCCGAGGAGGCGTCGGGAGGCGGGAGGCTCGGGGAAGGTTGATGGGGTTGGTGAGGTCGGGGCACTAGAGGCGGCGACGGCGGAGTTTTGGCGGCGGGGTTGAGCTCGGGCTCAGCGTGCTTCGGGAGAGAGAGAGAGGCTCGGCGCTAAGGGGAATGGGGTGCAGGGCCTCAGCTTATATAGCAGGGGTGAGCTGAGGCGGAAGGGCATCAGAGGCTGTCGGGGATCCGGATCGCTTGGGATCAGTGGATCTCAGCGAGTCCGTTCGTGGGCGAGGAAAACGACGAGGGTGGGGAGCCGCAGTCGGTGAGAGAGAGAGAGGGGAGTTTTGGTGGCGACAGGACCACAGGGGTTTGAGAGAGGGGCTGAGGTGTGTCTTGTTGGGCTGGCTTGTGGCCTAGTGGGCGAGTTGGTGGGCCGATTCTTGAGGAGGGGTGAGTGAGGTGGCTGGACATTTGGGCACAGGTGGCTTTGGTACGGCGCTTAGAAAAGTCTTTTTCTTTATTTTTTTAATAAAAACAAAACCAAAAATAAAACCTAAACTAATAATATTTTATATAGGGTATATATATACCAAAATGATCAGGGGAATATTCCCTTTCATTTGAACATTTTTCCAAAGCCAAAATCCAAACTTTATGAAAATCCATTTTTTTCAAATTCAAATAAAATTTCAGATTTGAATCCAATTCTGTTGGCATTGTTTCCTCTGATATTTTGGAGTGTCATGTTTGCTCCTCTCATACTTTTGATCAAGTATTTATCAGGCTTGGTTTTGGAATGGTTTCCCACATGCCAAAGTTTGGAATTCAAATTTCAAATTCAAAACTCTGAAACTCCAAATGGTATTCAAATTCAAACAGGATGCATAGGATGCTTAGCTATTATTGTAAAACATTCCAAATAGGAAAAATTTGGGATGTTACAAACCTACACCACAAGATGAATCTAGCCCTCGAGATTAGGGTTAATAACAAATAGGTGTGGATGGTCTCGGCGAAGATCTTCTTAGCGTTCCCGGTGCTTCTTCCTCGGTGTGGTGACTCCACCTGCCTACAAAACTTGATAACTTTGCTGCGGGTAACTCTGCTTGTAGTCTCGAGAATTTTGTGGGTGTCTCCTTGTAAGTTAAATCCTTTGTCAAGCTGTATGGCCTCTAGGGGCCTTTGTGTCTCTCAACGGAACATCGGCCATGTCACGCATGGCACTTCTTCAAGCGAGAAGCGTGAAAGACATCATGAACTCCGGACAATCCTTCGGCAATTCCAACTTATATGCAACTTCTCCACGACGTTCGAGGATTTTGTAGGGGGCCAATGAATCGGGGTGCTAACTTTCCTTGACTCCAAACCTCTTGATTCCACGAAGTGAGATATACGAAGATGGCTCGGTCTCCCTTAGTAAGTCACCTCCTTTGCGCTTCTTCGTCGGCATAACTCTTACAGTCGTTATTTGTGCAATCTTGAGCCGATCTCGAATCAACTGACTTTCTCTTGGAATCCTTGATAAGATCGGAACGAAAAGTGATCGATCTCAACGCTATCCACGACAATGGTATTCTACACCTCCTTCCGTATAGAGCTTGAAGGTGCCATCTTCAAACTGGTTTGATAGCTGTTGTTGTCGAGAACTCTGCGTAAGGCAAATTATCATCCAGCTAGACCCATAGTCTAGCACAAGCTCTCAACATGTCCTCCAGTCTGATTGACTCTCGATTACTGTCCATACATGCTGCGGATGAAAAGCTGTCTGAATTCCAACCTCGTACCCAAAGTTTCATGCAATTGCTTCAAAACTTTGAGGTAAACTAACGTTCCTCTATCGACACGATTTTCCTCGGAACTCCATGCAGACATCGATCCTGGTCATGTATATCTTGGCCAACTTGGCACTGGTATAGGTAGTCTTCACGGGGAATGAAATGAGCTACCTTAGTCAAGCGATCAACCACTACCCGGATAGAATCATAACACTGAGCGGGTCTGGGTAGTCACTGATGAAATCCATACCAAGTTTCTCCCATTTCCAATCGGGAATCGGCAAAGGTTGAAGTAACCTGCTGGCCCGATGTTCTGCCTTTACGTTGGCAAACATAGCATCTGACTACGTGCTCGGCAATGTCCTTCTTCATTCTGTCCACGAAACTTTGCTTCAAATCTAGGTACATCTTGGTGTTGCCGGGTGAATCGATGTCACGGTGAATCATGTGCCTCTGTAGAATTAGCTTCTGAGCTGGGATCATTGGGCACATAATCGATCCTCAAACCAAATAGTCCCATGTTCATCCTTTGGAATCCTTTAGCTTTTCCTTCCTCCATCTTTTGCTTAATCTCGATTTCCTTGTCCGACTTACAGGCTTCACGAATCCTTTGGTCAAGGTGGGTGAACTTCGGAGTTGCGACAAATCCTTTCGGAACTATCTCGATCCGGAGATCTACGAGGTCATCGACCAACTCCTGGAGTAATCCCCTGCGGTAAGAGTGTTCACATAACTTTTTCGGCTCAAAGCATCTGCTACAACATTGGCCTTACCGGTGGTAATGCAATCTCATGTAATAGTCCTTTATCAACTCTAGCCATCTCCTCGCACTGAGGTTTAATTCCTTCTGCGTGAAGATATATTTCAGACTCTTGTGATCTGTATAGACATCACTAACGATTTCCAATGAGAAGTGTCTCCAAGTCTTGAGTGCATGCACTACATTTGCTAACTCCAAATCATCGTGGCATAATTCATCTCATGAGGCCGTAGCTATGCAGGCATGCATTCTAACCTTACCTTCCTGCATCAATACTCCTCCAGGTCCTTGACGAGAAGCGTCTAATAGACCTGGTATTCCTTATGTATGTAAGCAATATCAATCTTTGGAGCTGTGACCAACCGTTTCTTCAATTCCTGAAAACTGGCCTCACATTCCTCGATCCAAACATACTTGGCTTCCTTCTTCAACAGCTCAGTCATGGGCTTGGCAATCTTCGAAAGTTCTCAATGAACCTCGATAATATCCTCTTGAGTCCAGAAAAGCTGCGGATCTCCTTGGTGAGGTGGGTGATGCCCAATCGGTGGTGATTCAACCTTGGCGGGATCAACTGCTATTCCTTCTCCACGAAATAACATGCAGAGGAATCAACTTCCTTCAACCAAAATTCACATTTGCTGAATTTGGCATACTGTGATGTTCTCAAGCTTCTCGAGAACTAGGCAGCGAATGTTCCTTATGCTCTTCCTCGCTCTTGGAGAATATCAATATGTCATCGATGAACACCACGACAAACTTGTCCAAGTACTCCATGAACACCTTGTTCATCAAATTCATGAAGTATCACGGGGCATTAGTCGATCAAATGACATGACGGTATACTCGTATAAACCATACACGGTGGTGAATGCTGTTTTGGGTATATCCTTTTCACGAATTTTCAATTGATGATACCACGATCGAAGATCGATCTTAGAAATACCTTGGCTCCAACAAGCTGATCAAACAAGTCATTGATCATGGTAGGAGGTACTTGTTCTTGATGGTTACCGTTCAATGCGATAATCCACAACCATCCTCAAGCTTCCATCCTTCTTCTCTACCAAAAGAACTGGGGCTCCCCAAGGTGATGAGCTTGGACGAATATATCCTTTCTCCAATAACTCATTTATTTGCTCCTTGATTTCTTTCAACTCATTCGGTGGCATCCGATAAGGTCTCTTGGATATTGGGGCTGTCGGGCAATAACTCAATCAGAAACTCAATGTCTACGTCGGTGGCATTCTGGTAATTCCTCCAGGAACACGTCGGAAATTCTTGCACTGAGGCACTTCCTCTGAACAACTCCGTGAGGAATACTGATTTTTCATCTGGGTCATGCGGGCTACATACTTGATCCTCTTACGCTCCGGGGTGGTGAGCGAATAGACTTCTTGCACGATCAATGTTTCCTTCATACTTTGACAACCAATCCATGCCTAGATTACATCCAAGGTCTGTGTTTCCAACACTATGAGTTCTCACGGGAAATTTGTGGTTCCCGATGTTGAGGTTTCGCAGGGGCAACTTAAACCTGCCATCATTTCTCCTCTGCGGCCCGGCGGAGCGGAGGGGCTTCTAAGGGTTCTAGTCGTAATCCGTACTTATCCACAACTACCCTTGATATGAATGAATCGTTGCACCGAATCAAGCAGAACCAAAAGCTGAGCGTGAATTCAATAAAAACTTACCAACCACGATTATGCGGCTGATCATAGGCGTTCTCACGTCGATGTGATTCACTTGAGCACGAGGAAGGATTGGGCTTCTTCGCTGAGCCTCCATTGCCATTCCCGTTCCTCGCTTAGCCTCCCGGGCGAGTCGGTGGCGTAGTGCCTGTCTTCGGCACTTGAAGCGGTGATGTGGCTCAGATCCCGGGCGGGGCAAGCGAGTGCTGATTGCCATTACCATTGCCATTGCCATTGCCATGGCCGACTTGTTGTCTGACTGCGGTTGTTTCCATTTCCACCATGGTTATGACCTCCATGGTTGTGATGGATGTGCCCTCCTGAGTCACGGTGCATAGCGGGGCCTGTGAGCTCTGAATTGTGCTTCCCCAGCTGTACTTCCTCTTGCGGCTCTCTATGCGCTCTTTGCTTGCCTTCGAATCGTGGCCTTGTCTACCAGCTCACGGTAGTTGTTGAAAATAGCCACAATAAGCTGCATGCTCAATTCATCATTGAGTCCCTCGAGAACTTCTCACCTTGGCGGCATCGGTGGCCACATCATCAGGGGCATAGCGGGCAAGTTTGCTGAATTCCTCCACGTACTGTGCCACAGTACGATTCCCCTGGCGCAAGTTTCGGAACTCACGCTTCTTCAGACTCATGGCTCCAGATGAGACATGAGCGGTCGAACCTGCTGGAATTGATCCCAAGTGATGCCACCCAAAGGAAAAGTGGCGGTGTAATTCTCCCACCAAGAAGCTGCGGGTCCATCCGGTTGATGCTGTGACAAAGCGCACCTTCTCGACATCGGTGCATCCAACGGTGACTAGCTCTCTTCCAATCTTGCGGAGCGATGCGTCAACCACAATCGGCTCGGTGCTACTAGAGAACAATGGCGGATTCAACCTCAATCGGTGTCAAATTGTCCACGATGGGTGGTGGTGGTGGCGGTGGATTGTTGGCGGGGTTGTTACGATTACGAATCGAGAGGCTGCATCGATGCATTACCTTTGTTGGAGCAGCTGGGTGAGCTCCGCGGGAAACCGGTGTCGCGTCTCGGAGGCATCTGGTGTTTTGGAGTGGATGAAATTTAGAATAGAACAAGGGTCTATGAGAAATAACACTACCCATATGAATGCACAATCATAACACACCAATCATTTATTCATTCCACTCAAACATGGTTCAAACTTCGATTACAAAGCTCATGACTAATCGAAGGAAAAACATCGGCCTAACGATCGGCGAAAAAGTAAAAAGATAACATGGTGGTCGACTAAAAGTCTTCATCGATGGCGCCTCCTCTTGGGGTTTCCTTCGGTGGTACTCCCAAATCCGATCATTGCTCACGAGGGCCCTTCATCTCCACTCGTAAAGGTCCTCACCAAGTCCATCTTTTCCTCAATCGCGGCAAGCTTCATCTTGGTCGTCGACTATCTCCATGAAGTCTGTGATTTCTTCCTCATGGCCAGGAAGTCTGCGAGCCTTCTCCTCCGATTCGATTCGGCGGAACAAAGCTTCGGTGTGTCTTGATTACGGCGAGCTTGAATCTCCGTTTCTGAAGACACTCCAAGTCTGAATGTGCGAGAGGTGGAATCGTCCTCGATGATGCGGATGATATCTCCATTCCTTGCCTGCGAGAAACCATGGCGAGGTCAGGTGGTCGAGCTTCGGTCCTGTACTCTCTCGGAGATGTCCAAGTGCTCGGTAGATCGCCACGTCCCTTCCGATGATCCGAGTTGAACTCGGTGAACTCAAAGTTGATAGGCTCGTCGTCCTCAAAGGTCCTCCTGGGATATACCTCAATCCTGTAGGCGGGTGTCCGTCCGGAAGTGCATTAGTGGGTTTCCCGGTGATCGAAAGGCGAGCAATCTTCAGCAGCTTCACCATCTGGACCAGCTTCCTTCGAAGGGCATCGTCTCATCGGGCTGGCGAGAATTCGAGGAACAAGCGGGGTGAACTTCGACGGCCATCTAGAATGTTGCAAAGGGAGAAGAGTCGAATAGATCGGAGAAGAAGTATAGAATGAAAAGGGTTCAAAGTAAATGGTCTCGCTTATGGCTTTCCGATCCTAGGGAGTTACGATCCCTACGGTCAGCGTGTGCTTTGATACCATCTCTGGCGACCTGACCCAAAATCGGTCAAATCTACGTATACTTGCCATCCCAAGATCATCTTTGGTACTCACGATACATCGATAAAGTAATCAAAGTTCAATCACACCTGAATATCATTAATCGATTCTCATATAGTCTTTATTACAAGGGAATAAATTGGCTCAAGGCCAACTCATGAGAAATAAACTAAAACTGCTTGCGGAAGCGTCGAAGGTAGCGAGTCCATCCAGAGCTCCAAGGGCAATGCATGGCCAGCGAGGCGTAGCCTCACTCTGATCGGAATATATCTACGCAACATAATACGTTGCAGCCATGTAAGTCGACTTTTTGGAACTAACTGGCAAGTTATGAGGAACAACAATAATAAAATTACTAACTCTATATGCATATTTGGCTGTGGAGCTCTAAGTTTCATCATTTTGCGTAAAGCCAATTTTATCCTACTGGTGGACTTATTAGCAAATTACTACAAATTGTTGGTAGTTATTGAGATGGTTCCGCCAACCAATATCTCGTTCCCAAATTATTATTAAGTCATAAACCCATCAATTAATTCATTAGAGTTAAGTGTTGAGATATCCGAATACTTCCAAGGTCCGGATGCTCAAATGTAAAATAGCAAGGGGACACTGACTAATCGATTAGGTTATAACACTCTGCGGAGGTTTCGCACTTTTCTATGAAATCATTCCCTCCTTTAAAGTCTTCGCACTTCATGGTGTTTGAAGGCGGAGACCAATAACGTGGGCTTCAAAGAGTTCTTACGGCCATTGCGGTGCCCATCCAATCCTACGGTTCGTCTACTTCTCGTGGTACCGTCCAGCCGACTTCACTACAAGGGGTCAAGCAATGAGCCCATAATGGCTTGCGGCTGCAGAATAACTTACGGTCATGGGGCATCCATCCTTCTCTTAGTGGATAGGTGAAGCTTTCAGCAGGATGTCATGGCTTTCTCCATGCATCCGGCCACCTTGGAGTGCTCAGGTGCCCGTCGACGTCCTCCACCGGTAGTGATTTTCGAAATCCATCTTGATCGTTGTAGTCCATGGGGTCATCATCATTGACTCTCACATCTTGCTTATGAATTTCCTCTTCCCCAAATCCGTCTCTGAGCATAGCAAAATAACTACTACGTCCGGGGTCATGGTAACAAGGGATTGGTTCATCCTACCACATGATACTACTCAAGTTTAATGACTTCAAGATTATCACTACTGCATGCAATGGTGGGGTGGTGACAACTACTAATGCACAAAACATAGGTATAGAAATAACATGATCAAAACTTGCCTTGCTGATGATCCTCGTAAGCTAAAAATTAAATAGTAGCTTAGCACTCTAGGGAACTCTCTACGAGACAAACAATAACATAATAAGTACAAAGCAAGAGGATCACACAAGATAACAAAGATAACATAACACAACCAAACAATCAAAACCAAATCAAAAGGAAAACTCAAAGAAATCAAATTCAAAGTTTTCCCTATTCCAAACAATAGCAAAAATAGTTTTATTTAACAAAATTCCTCAATATGACCTAATCATGGTTTAGGTTAACTTAACGAGAAAAGGATTAACTAAGCAACTAGGAGCAAAAAGAATTAATTAATTAGCTATTATAAAACTCAATTTAGGCCTAATCCAATTTCTATTAGGAAAATTAATTTAAAACTTTTATAATTATAAATAAAAGTTCATCTAATGGAATGTGAGAAACTAACCTAGAATAACTAATCTCAAGTTAAAAA
>JAHIAM010005299.1:0-26013 GCA_021605205.1 Aegilops longissima
TGAAGGAAATATGCCCTAGAGGCAATAATAAAGTTATTATTTATTTCTTATATCATGATAAATGTTTATTATTCATGCTAGAATTGTATTAACCGAAACATAATACATGTGTGAATACATAGACAAACAGATAGTCACTAGTATGCCTCTACTAGACTAGCTCATTAATCAAAGATGGTTATGTTTCCTAACCATAGACATGTGTTGTCATTTGATTAATGGGATCACATCATTAGGAGAATGATGTGATTGACATGACCCATTCCGTTAGCTTAGCACTTGATCGCTTAGTATATTGCTATTGCTTTCTTCATGACCTATACATGTTCCTCGTAACTATGAGATTATGCAACTCCTGCTTATCGGAGGAACACTTTGGTACTACCAAACGCCACAACGAATCGGGTGATTATAAAGGAGTACTACAGGTGTCTCCAAAGGTACATGTTGGGTTGGCGATTTCGAGATTAGGTTTTGTCACTCCGATTGTCGGAGAGGTATCTCTAGGCTTTCTCGGTAATACACATCACATAAGCCTTGTAAGCATTGCAACTAATGAGTTAGTTGTGAGATGATGTATTACGGAACGAGTAAAGAGATTTACCGTAACGAGATTGAACTAGGTATTGATACCGACGATCGAATCTCGTAAGTAACATACCGATGACAAAGGAACAACGATGTCGTTATGCGGTTTGACCGATAAAGATCTTCAGAGAATATGTAGGAACCAATATGGGCATCCAGGTTCCGCTATTGGTTATTGACCGAGAATGGTTCTAGGTCATGTCTACATAGTTCTCGAACCCGTAGGGTCCGCACGCTTAACGCTTCGGCGATGCTCATTATGAGTTTATAAGTTTTGATGTACCAAGGTTGTTCGAGTCCCGGATGTGATCACGACATGACGAGGAGTCTCAAATGGTCGAGACATAAAGATTGATATATTGAAGCCTATGTTTGACTTTGGAAAGGTTCCGATGAAAACAGAAGTTATCGAACACCGGGGTTACCGAACCCCGGGGTCAATGGGCCTTGATGGGCCATAAGGGAGAAGAGGAAGGGCTGGCCAGGTGGCGCCGCCCCCCTCTAGTCCGAATAGGACAAGGAGAGGGGGGGCGGCGCCCCCTTCCCTCTTCCCCCTCCCCAATCCTAGTCCAACTAGGAGAAGGGGGAGTCCTACTCCCGGTGGGAGTAGGACTCCTCCAGGCGCGCCCCCCTAGGGCTGGCCGCACCCCTTGCTCCTTTATATACGGGGGCAGGGGGGCACCCCATGACACACAAGTTGATCTACGGATCGCTCTTAGCTGCAGTGCGGTGCCCCTCCACCATATTCCACTTCGTCATATCGTCATGAGCTTAGGCGAAGCCCCGCGCCGGAGAAGTCATATCGTCGCGGAGCTTAGGCAAAGCCCCGCGCCGGTGGAGCATCATCATCGCCACCACGCCGTCGCGGTCGACGGAACTCATCCCCGACGCTTTGCTGGATCGGAGTCCGGGATCGCCATCGAGCTGAACGTGTGCTAAACTCGGAGGTGCCGACGCTCGTGCTTGGATCGGTCGGATCGTGAAGACGCACGACTACATCAACCGCGTTGTTATAACGCCCGCTCGGTTCACGAGGGTACGTGGACGACATTCTCTCTCTCTCGCTATGCCATCACCATGGTCTTGCGGTCGCGAGGGAAATTTTTGAAATTACTACGCTCCCCAACAAAGGGCATCCGAGCCTGGTTTTATGCGCTGATGTCATATGCACGAGTAGAACACAAGTGAGTTGTGGGCGATATAAGTCATACCGCTTACCAGCATGTCATACTTTGGTTCGGGCGGTATTGTGAGATGAAGCGCCCGGACCGACATTACGCCAGACGCTTACGCGAGACTGGTTTCACCGCTCGAGCACTAGTTGCTTAAAGGTGACCGCGGGTGTCTGCTCTCTCACTTTAGTTGAACTGAGTGTGGCTACGCCCGTCCTTGCGAAGGTTAAAACAGCACCAACTTGACAAACTATCGCTGTGGTTTTGATGCGAGGTAAGAACGGTTCTTGCTCAGCCCGTAGCAGCCACGTAAAACTTGCAACAACAAAGTAGAGGACGCCTAACTTGTTTTTGCAGGCATGTTGTGATGTGATGTGGTCAAGACGTGATGCTATATTTTATTGTATGAGATGATCATGTTTTGTAACCGAAGTTATCGGCAATCGGCAGGAGCCATATGGTTGTCGCTTATTGTATGAAATGCAAAGCTATGTAATTGCTTTACTTTATCACTAAGCAGTAGCGATAGTCGAGAAGCAATAGTTGGCTAGACGACAACGATGCTACGATGGAGATCAAGGTGTCGCTACCGGTGACGATGGTGATCATGACGGTGCTTCGGCGATGGAGATCACAAGCACAAGATGATGATGACCATATCATATCACTTATATTGATTGCATGTGATGTTTATCCTTTATGCATCTTATCTTGCTTTGATTGACGGTAGCATTATAAGATGATCTCTCACTAAAATTATCAAGAAGTGTTCTCCCGAGTATGCACCGCTATGTAAAGTTCTTCGTGCCGAGACACCACGTGATGATCGGGTGATAGGCTCTACGCTCAAATACAACGGTGCAAAACAGTTGCACACGCCGAATACTCAAAGTTAAACTTGACGAGCCTAGCATATAACAGATATGGCCTCGAACACGGAGACCGAAGGTCGAACGTGAATCATATAGTAGATATGATCAACATAGTGATGTTCACCATTGAAACTACTCCATCTCACGTGATGATCGGACATGGTTTAGTTGATTTGATCACGAATCACTTAGATGACTAGAGAGATGTCTGCCTAAGTGGGAGTTTTTAATATGATTAATTAAACTTAAATTTATCATGAACTTAGTACCGATAGTATTTTGCTTGTCTATGTTTATCGTAGATAGATGGCTCGTGCTGTTGTTCCGCTGAATTTTAATGCGCTCCTTGAGAAAGCAAAGTTGAAAGATGATGGTAGCAATTACACGGACTGGGTCCAGAATTTGAGGATTATCCTCATTGCTGCACGTAAGAATTACGCCCCGAAGCACCGCTGGGTGCCGTGCTCGCTGCAGAGCAACGCCGTGGTTGTGAACGCTCCGCAAGAGCAAAGTCGATGACTACTCTATAGTTCAAGTGTGCCATGCTTTACGGCTTAGAACCGGTCTTCAACGACGCTTTTGAACGTCATGGAGCATATGAGATGTTCCAGAGTTGAAGTTAATATTTCAAGCAAATGCCCGGATTGAGAGATATGAAGTCTCCAATAAGTTCTATAGCTGCAAGATGGAGGAGAATAGTTCACAAGGAACATATACTCAAAATGTCCGGGTATAATAATCACTTGATTCAACCGGGAGTTAATCTTCCGGATGATAGTGTCATTGACAGAATTCTCCAATCATCGCCACCAAGCTACAAGAGCTTCGTGATGAACTATAATATGCAAGGGATGACTAAAACAATTCCCCGAGCTCTTCGCAATGCTAAAAGTCATGGAGGTAGAAATCAAGAAAGAGCATCAAGTGTTGATGGTCAACAAGACCACTAGTTTCAAGAAAAGGGCAAAGGAAAGAAGAAGGAACTTCAAAAGAACAGCAAGAAAGTTGCTGCTCAAGAGAAGAAACCCAAGTCTGGACCTAAGCCTGAAATCGAGTGTTTTTACCGCAAGCAAACCGGACATCGAAGCGGAACTGCCCCAAGTATTTGGCGGATAAGAAGGATGGCAAGGTGATCAAAGGTATATGTGATATACATGTTATTGATGTGTACCTTACTAATACTCGCAGTAGTACCTGGTATTTGATATCGGTTCTGCTGCTAATATTTGCAACTCAAACAGAACTACGGATTGCTTAAGATTGGCTAAGGACGAGGTGACGATGCGCGGGAAATGGTTCCAAAGTCGATGTGATCGCGGTCGGCACGCTACCTCTACATCTACCATCGGGATTAGTTTTAGACCTAAATAATTGTTATTTGGTGCCGCCATGAGCATGAACATTATATCTGGATCTTGTTTGATGCTAGACGGTTATTCATTTAAGACAGAGAATAATGGTTGTTCTATTTATATGAATAATATCTTTATGGTCATGCACCCTTGAAGAATGGTCTATTTTTATTGAATCTCGATAGTAGTAATACACATATTCATAGTGTTGAAACCAAAAGATGCAGAGTTGATAATGATAATGCAACTTATTTGTGGCATCGCCGCTTAGGTCATATCGTGTAAAACGATGAAGAAACTCCATACCGATGGGCTTTCGAATCACTTGATTATGAATCACTTGGTACTTATGTAACCGTGCCTCATGGGCAAGATGACTAAAACGCCGCTTCTCCGAACTATGGAGCGAGCAACTGATTTGTTGGAAATCATACATACCGATGTTTGTGGTCCAATGAATGTTGAGGCACGCAAGCGGTATCGTTATTTTCTCACCTTCACAGATGATTTGAGCAGATATGGGTATATCTACTTAATGAAACACAAATCTGAAACATTTGAAAAGTTCAAAGAATTTCAGAGTGAAGTGGAAAATCATCGTAATAAGAAAATAAAGTTTCTACGATCTGATCGTGGAGGAGAATATTTGAGTTACGAGTTTGGTTTACATTTGAAACAATGTGGAATAGTTTCGCAACTCACGCCACCCGAACACCACAGAGAAATGGTGTGTCCGAACGTCAGAATCGTGATTTTACTTGATATGGTGCGATCTATGATGTCTCTTACTGATTTACCGCTATCGCTTTGGGGATATGCTTTAGAGACGGCCGATTCACGCTAAATAGGGCACCATCTAAGTCCGCTGAGACGACACCTTATGAACTGTGGTTTGGCAAGAAACCAAAGTTGTCGCTTAAAGTTTGGGGTCATGATGCTTATGTGAAGAAACTTCAACCGATAAGCTCGAACCCAAATCGGAGAAATGTGTCTTCATAGGATACCCAAAGGAGATGTTGGGTACACCTTCTATCACAGATCCAAGGCAAGATTTTCGCTTAATTCGGATCCTTTCTAGAGAAGGAGTTTCTCTCAAAGAAGTGAGTGGGAGGAAAGTAGAACTTGATGAGATAATCAGATTCCGCTCCCTTATTGAAAGTAGTTCATCACAAGAAATGGTTCCGTGACAACTACACCAATTAGTGAGGAAACTAATGATGATGATCATGAAACTTCAGATCAAGTTACTATCGAACTCAGAGGTCAACCAGAGTAAAATACGCACTGAGTGGTACGGTAATCCTATTCGAAGTCATGTTACTTGACCATGGCGAACCTACAAACTATGAAGAAGCGATGGTGAGCCCAGATTCGCAAAATGGCTTGAAGCCATGAAATCTGAGATGGGATCCATGTATGAGAACAAAGTATGGATTTTGGTTGACTTGTTCGATGATCGGCAAGCCATTGAGAATAAATGGATCTTTAAGAAGAAGACCGACGCCGATGGTAATGTAATCGTTCACAAAGCTCGACTTGTTGCAAAAGGTTTTCACAAGTTCAAGGGGTTGACTACGATGAGACTTTTCACCAGTAGCGATGCTTAAGTCTGTCCGAATCATGTTAGCAATTGCCGCATTTTATGATTATGAAATTTGGCAAATGGATGTAAAACTGCATTCTTGAATGGATTTCTAGAAGAAGAGTTGTATATGATGCAACCAGAAGGTTTTGTTGATCCAAAGGGTGCTAACAAAGTGTGCAAGCTCCAACGATCAATTTATGGTCCGTGCAAGCCTCTCGAGTTAGAATAAACGCTTGATAGTGTGATCAAAGATATGGTTTTATATGCACTTTTGGAGAAGCCTCAGATTTACAAGAAAGTGAGGGAGCTCAGAGCATTTCGATATTATATGTGGACGATATATTATTGATTGGAAATGATATAGAATTTCGGATAGCATAAAAGGATACTTGAATAAAAGTTTTTCAATGAAAGACCTCGTGAAGTTGCTTACATATTGGGCATCAAGATCTATAGAGATAGATCAAGACGCTTAATTGACTTTCACAAAGCACATACCTTGATAAAGTTTTGAAAAAGTTCAAATGGATCAGCAAAGAAAGGTTTTTACCAGTGTTATAAGGTGTAAGATTGAGTCGACTCAATGCCCACCACGCAGAAGATAGAGAGAAATGAAAGATGTTCCTATGCTTCAGCCATAGGCTCTATCATGTATGCAATGCTGTGTACTAGACCTGACGATGCTTAGCAGTAAGCTTGGCAGGAAGGTACCAAAGTAATCCAGAGTGGATCATCGACAGCGGTCAAGAACATCCCGAAATACCGAAAAGGACTAAGGATATGTTTCTCAGATATGGAGGTGACAAAGAGCTAGTCGTAAATGGTTACGCCGATGCAAGCTTTGACATCGATCCGGACGATTCTAAATCGCAAACCGGATACGATTTTTATTAAACGGTGGAGCTGCTGGGCTTGTGCAGTTCTAAACAAAGCGCCGTATGGGATCTACATGTGAAGCGGAGTACATAGCTGCTTCGAAGCACAAGAAATGAAGGAGAAGATACGATGAAAGAGTTCATTTCCGATCTAGGTGTCATACCTAGTGCATCGTGGAAGGAAATATGCCCTAGAGGCAATAATAAAGTTATTATTTATTTCTTATATCATGATAAATGTTTATTATTCATGCTAGAATTGTATTAACCGGAAACATAATACATGTGTGAATATATAGACAAACAAGATGTCACTAGTATGCCTCTATTTGACTAGCTTGTTAATCAAAGATGGTTATGTTTCCTAACCATGAACAAGGAGTTGTTATTTGATTAACAAGGTCACATCATTAGTTGAATGATCTGATTGACATGACCCATTCCGTTAGCTTAGCACTTGATCGCTTAGTATGTTGCTAATGCTTTCTTCATGACCCATACATGTTCCTATAACTATGAGATTATGCAACTCCTGCTTACCGGAGGAACACTTTGGTACTACCAAACGCCACAACGAATCGGGTGATTATAAAGGAGTACTACAGGTGTCTCCAAAGGTACTTGTTGGGTTGGCATATTTCGAGATTAGGTTTTGTCACTCCGATTGCTCGGAGAGGTATCTCTAGGCCTTCTCGTAATACACATCACTTAAGCCTTGCAAGCATTACAACTAATGAGTTAGTTGTGAGATGATGTATTACGAACGAGTAAAGAGACTTACCGTAACGAGATTGAACTAGGTATTGATACCGACGATCAATCTCGTAAGTAACATACCGATGACAAAGGAACAACGATGTCGTTATGCGGTTTGACCGATAAAGATCTTCGAGAATATGTAGGAACCAATATGGGCATCCAGGTTCCGCTATTGGTTATTGACCGAGAATGGTTCTAGGTCATGTCTACATAGTTCTCGAACCCGTAGGGTCCGCACGCTTAACGCTTCGGCGATGCCATTATGAGTTTATAAGTATTGATGCACCAAGGTTGTTCGAGTCCCGGATGTGATCACGACATGACGAGGAGTCTCAAATGGTCGAGACATAAAGATTGATATATTGAAGCCTACATTTGACATCGGAAGTGTTCCGAGTGAAATCGGAATTTACCGGAACACCGGAGGTTACCGAACCCCCGGAACTACATGGGCCATATGGGCCTTGGAGGAAAGGAGAAAGGGCAGCCCTAGGTGGTCGCGCTCTTCCCCTAGTCCTATTAGGACTAGGAAAGGGGGGCGCCCCTCTCTCTCTTCCCTCCCCAATCCTAATCCAACTAGATAGGAGGGGGAGTCCTACCCCTGGGAGTAGGACTCCTCCTGCGCGCCCCTCCTTGGGCCGCCACCTCCCCCTTGGCTCCTTTATATACGGGGCAGGGGCACCCCATGACACACAAGTTGATCTACGGATCTTCCTTAGCCGCAGCGGTGCCCTTCCACCATATTCCACTTCGTCATATCGTCATGAGCTTAGGCGAAGCCCCGCGCCGAGAAGTCATATCGTCATGAGCTTAGGCGGCCCCGCGCCGGTGGAGCATCAACATCGCCACCACGCCGTCAGGTCGACGGAACTCATCCCCGACACTTTGCTGGATCGAGTCCGGGATCGCCATCGAGCTGAACGTGTGCGTAACTCGGAGGTGCCGACGCTCGTGCTTGGATCGGTCGGATCGTGAAGACGCACGACTACATCAACCGCGTTGTTATAACGCCCGCTTTCGGTTCACGAGGGTACGTGGACGACACTCTCCCTCTCGCTATGCCATCACCATGGTCTTGCGTGATCGTAGAGGAAATTTTTGAAATTACTACGCTCCCCAACAAAGGGCATCCGAGCCTGGTTTTATGCGTTGATGTCATATGCACGAGTAGAACACAAGTGAGTTGTGGGCGATATAAGTCATACTACCTACCAGCATGTCATACTTTGGTTCAGCGGTATTGTGAGATGAAGCGCCCGACCGACATTACGCCAGACGCTTACGCTGAGACTGGTTTCACCGCCGTGAGCACTCGCTGCTTAAAGGTGACCGGGCGGTGTCTCGCCTCTCTCACTTTAGTTGAACTGAAAGTGGCTACGCCCGTCCTTGAGAAGGTTAAAACGGAGTCTATTTGACGAAGTATCGCTGTGGTTTTGATGCGTAGGTAAGAACGGTTCTTGCTCAGCCCGTAGCAGCCACGTAAAACTTGCAACAACAAAGTAGAGGACGCCTAACTTGTTTTTGCAGGCATGTTGTGATGTGATATGGTCAAGACGTGATGCTATATTTTATTGTATGAGATGATCATGTTTTGTAACCGAAGTTATCGGCAATCGGAAGGAGCCATATGGTTGTCGCTTATTGTATGAAATGCAACGCCTATGTAATTGCTTTACTTTATCACTAAGCAGAGCGATAGTCGAGAAGCAATAGTTGGCTAGACGACAACGATGCTACGATGGAGATCAAGGTGTCGCTACCGGTGATTTATGGTGATCATGACGGTAAGCTTGAGATGGAGATCACAAGCACAAGATGATGATGACCATATCATATCACTTATATTGATTGCATGTGATGTTTATCCTTTATGCATCTTATCTTGCTTTGATTGACGGTAGCATTATAAGATGATCTCTCACTAAAATTATCAAGAAGTGTTCTCCCGAGTATGCACCGCTGCCAAAGTTCGTAGTAAACCCGCACACCATGTGATGATCGGTGTGATAAGTTCTACGTTCATCTACAACGGTGCAAAACAGTTGCACACGCGAATACTCAAAGTTAAACTTGACGAGCCTTGCATATAACAGATATGGCCTCTAACACGGAGACCGAAAGGTCGAAAGCGTGAATCATATAGTAGATATGATCAACATAGTGATGTTCACCATTGAAACTACTCCGCCTCACGTGATGATCGGACATGGTTTAGTTGATTTGGATCACGTGATCACTTAGATGACTAGAGAGATGTCTGTCTAAGTGGGAGTTTTTAATATGATTAATTGAACTTAAATTTATCATGAACTTAGTACCGATAGTATTTTGCTTGTCTATGTTTATGTAGATAGATGGCTCGTGCTGTTGTTCCGCTGAATTTTAATGCCTTGAGAAAGCAAAGTTGAAAGATGATGGTAGTAATTACACGGACTCGGGTCCGAATTTGAGGATTATCCTCATTGCTGCACGTAAAAATTACGCCCCGAAGCACCGCTGGGTGACAGTTCGCTGCAGATGCCGAGCCGTGGTTGTGAACGCCCGCAAAGCAAAGCTGATGACTACTCAATAGTTCAGCAGCTATGCTTTACGGCTTAGAACCGGTCTTCAACGACGCTTTTGAACGCCATGGAGCATATGAGATGTTCCAGAGTTGAAGTTAATATTTCAAGCAAATGCCCGGATTGAGAGATATGAAGTCTCCAATAAGTTCTATAGCTGCAAGATGGAGGAGAATAGTTCACAAGGAGCACATACTCAAAATGTCCGGGTATAACAATCACTTAATTCAGCTGGGAGTTAATCTTCCGGATGATAGTGTCATTGATGAATTCTCCAATCATCGCCACCAAGCTACAAGAGCTTCGTGATGAACTATAATATGCAAGGGATGACTAAGACAATTCCTCGAGCTCTTCGCGATGCTAAAAGCCATGGAGGTAGAAATCAAGAAAGAGCATCAAGTGTTGATGGTCAACAAGACCACTAGTTTCAAGAAAAGGGCAAAGGGAAGAAGAAGGAAACTTCAAAAAGAACAGCAAGAAAGTTGCTGATCAAGAGAAGAAACCCAAGTCTGACCTAAGCCTGAAATCGAGTGTTTTACCGCAAGGATCGACATCGAAGCGGAACTGCCCCAAGTATTTGGCGGATAAAAAGGATGGCAAGGTGAACAAAGGTATATGTGATATACATGTTATTGATGTGTACCTTACTAGAGCTCGTAGTAGCACTGGTATTTGATACTGGTTCTCATGCTAATATTTGCAACTCAAATGTGGACTACGGATAGACGAAGCATCGCAAAGGACGAGGTGACGCGCGCTGGGAAATGGTTCCAAAGTCAATGTGATCGCGGTCGGCACGCTACCTCTACATCTACCTTCGGATTAGTTTTAGACCTAAATAATTGTTATTTGGTGCCGCGCTGAGCATGAACATTATATCTGGATCTTGTTTAATGCTAGACGGTTATTCATTTAAATCAGAGAATAATGGTTGTTCTATTTATATGAGTAATATCTTTATGGTCATGCACCCTTGAAGAATGGTCTATTCTTGTTGAATCTCGACAAGAGTGATACACATATTCATAATGTTGAAGCCAAAAGATGCAGAGTTGATAATGATAGTGCAACTTATTTGTGGTAATCGCCGCTTAGGTCATATCGGTGTAAAATGCATGAAGAAACTCCATACCGATGGGCTTCGAATCACTTGATTATGAATCACTTGGTACTTATGTAACCGTGCCTCATGGGCAAGATGACCAAAACGCCGCTTCTCCGAACTATGGAGCGAGCAACTGATTTGTTGGAAATCATACATACCGATGTTTGTGGTCCAATGAATGTTGAGGCACGCCATGGTATCGTTATTTTCTCACCTTCACAGATGATTTGAGCAGATATGGGTATATCTACTTAATGAAACACAAATCTGAAACATTTGAAAAGTTCAAAGAATTTCAGAGTGAAGTGGAAAATCATCGTAATAAGAAAATAAAGTTTCTACGATCTGATCGTGGAGGAGAATATTTGAGTTACGAGTTTGGTTTACATTTGAAACAATGTGGAATAGTTTCAAGAATCACGCCACCCGAACACCACGTAGAAATGGTGTGTCCGAACGTCAGAATCGTATTTTACTAGATATGGTGCGATCTATGATGTCTATTTCCGATTTACCGCTATCGCTTTGGGGTTATGCTTTAGAGACGGCCTCATTCACGCTAAATAGGACACCATCAAAACTGCTGAGACGACGCCTTATGAACTGTGGTTTGGCAAGAAACCAAAGTTGTCGCTTTCTTAAAGTTTGGGGCTGCGATGCTTATGTAAAGAAACTTCAACCAGATAAGCTCGAACCCAAATCGGAAAAATGTGTCTTCATAGGATACCCAAAGGAGACTGTTGGGTACACCTTCTATCACAGATCCAAGGCAAGATTTTCGTTAATTCGGATCCTTTCTAGAGAAGGAGTTTCTCTCAAAGAAGTGAGTGGGAGGAAAGTAGAACTTGATGAGATAATCAGATCTACTCCCTTATTGGAAAGTAGTTCATCACAAGAAATGGTTCCCGTGACAACTACACCAATTAGTGAGGAAACTAATGATGATGATCATGAAGCTTCGATCAAGTTACTACTCGAACCTCGAGGTCAACCAGAGTAAAATACGCACTGTGAGTGGTATGGTAATCTTATTTCGAAGTCATGTTACTTGACCATGGCGAACCTACAAACTATGAAGAAGCGATGGTGAGCCCAGATTCCGCAAAATGGTCGGAAGCCATGAAATCTGAGATGGGATCCATGTATGAGAACAAAGTATGGATTTTGGTTGACTTGCCCGATGATCGGCAAGCCATTGAAAATAAATGGATCTTTAAGAAGAAGACTGACGCCGATGGTAATATAACTGTTTACAAAGCTCGACTTGTTGCGTAAAGGTTTTCGACAAGTTCAAGGGGTTGACTACGATGAGACTTTTTCACCAGAAGCGATGCTTAAGTCTGTCCGAATCATGTTAGCAATTGCCGATTTTATGATTATGAAATTTGGCAAATGGATGTAAAACTGCATTCTTGAATGGATTTCTAGAAGAAGAGTTGTATATGATGCAACCAGAAGGTTTTGTCGATCCAAAGGGTACTACCAAAGTGTGCAAGCTCCAACGATCAATTTATGGTCGTGCAAGCCTCTCGGAGTTGGAATAAACGCTTTGATAGTGTGATCAAAGCATATGGGTTTGTATGCACTTTGGAGAAGACTCAGATTTACAAGAAAGTGAGTGGGAGCTCAGAGCATTTCTCGATATTATATTGTTGGGGAACGCTATGTAAAATTAAAATTTTTCCTACGGTTTCACCAAGATCCATCTATGAGTTCATCTAGCAACGAGTATTCAGATTGGATAGCATCTACATACCACTTTGTAGATCGCAACGAAGCGCCGGAGTGAACGGGATGAGGTAGTCGAACTTGCCGCGATCCAATTCACCGATGATCTAGTGCCGAACGGACGGCACCTCCGCTGCTCAACACACGCACGGTCACGAACGCCTCCTTCTTCTTGATCCAGCAAGGTGAAGGAGAGGTTGAGGAAGATGGCTCCAAGAGCAAGACGACGCAAGGCAGGATGGTGGAACTTGCAAGATCTCAAGCAGGGCTTCACTGCTGCACTACGGAGGAGGAGGATGTGTTGGAGAGGAGAGGAGGCGCCCAGGCAAGGTGCTGCTGCCCTCTCCCCCCCCTTTATATAGGTGCCAAGGAGGGGGAGGGCGCAGCCTTGCCCCCTCCTCCAAGGGAGGGGTGCGGCCAAGAGGGGGAGGTGTCCACCTCCCCAAGGCACCCCTGAGGTGCCTTCCCTTCATGGACTCTCCCTTTTCCACCCTAGGCGATGGGCCCCTTGGGGCTGGTTCCCTGGCCCATGTGGGCCTAGGCGCACCACCTAGGGCCCATGTGGTCCCTTGGGGCTGGTGGCCCCACTTGAGGACCCCCGACCCCTCCGTGGTCCCAGACAATACCGATATCACCAAACTTGTCCCGATGGTCAAACAGCACTTCCTATATATAATTCTTTACCTCCGACCATTCCTAACTCCTCGTGACGCCCGTGATCTCATCCGGACTCAACAACATTCGGGTTACTGCACATACATATTCCTATAACCCTAGCGCTATCAACCTTATGTGTAGACCCTACGGTTCGGGAGACATGCGTATATGACCGAGACGGTTTCTCGGCAATAACCAACAGCGGATCCGATACCCATGTTGGCTCCTACATGCTCCACGATGATCTCATCGGATGAACCACGATGTCAAGGATTCAATTAATCCCGATACGATTCCCTTTGTCAATCGGTATTTTACTTGCCCGAGATTCGATCGCGTGATACCAATACCTCGCTCAATCTCAAGCATCGCAAGTCACTTTTCTCGCATCAGAATGCATGATCCCGTGATCAAACACTTTGATCACATTGAGCTCATTGTGATGATGCATTACCGAGAGGGCCCAGTGATACCTCTCCGCTGCCGGAGTGACAAATCCCGCCTCGATCCATGTCAACCCAATGTACACTTTCGGAGATACCCGTAGCATACCTTTATAGTCACCCAGCTTACGCTTGTGACGCTTGGCACACCCAAAGCACTCCTACGGTATCCGGGAGTTACACGATCTCATGGTCTAAGGAAAGGATACTTGACATTGGAAAACTCTAGCAAACGAACTATGCGATCTTATGCTATGTTTTAGGATTGTCTTGTCCATCACATCATTCTCCTAATGATGTGATCCCGTTATCGATGACATCCAATGTCCATAGTCAGAAACCATGACTATCTCGTCGATCAACGAGCTAGTCAACTAGAGGCTCACTAGGGACATGTTGTTGTCTCGTTATTCACACATGTATTACGATTTCCTGTTAACACAATTATAGCACTAATAAAGACAATTATCATGAATAAGGAAATATAATAATAATGCTTTTATTATTGCCTCTAGGCATATTTCCAACAGTCTCCCACTTGCACTAGAGTCAATAATCTAGTTACATTGTGATGAATCTAACACCCATAGAGTTCTCGTGCTGATCATGTTTTGCCTTAGGGAGAGAGTTTAGTCAACGGATTGCGACATTCAGATCCGTGCACTTTACAAATTTCTATGTCTCCATCTTGAACATTTTCACTAATGGAGTTGAAGCGACGCTGATGTGCCTAGTCTTCTTGTGAAACCTGGGCCTTTGTAAGTGCAATAGCTCCAAGTGTTGTCACAGAAGAGCTTGATTGGCCCCGACGCATTGGGTATGACTCGAGGTCGGTGATGAACTCCTTCACCCAAATTGCTTCATGTGCTGCCTCCGAGGCTGCCATGTACTCCGCTTCACATGTAGATCCCGCCACGACGCTTTGCTTGCAATCGCACCAGCCATCGCCCCACCATTCAAAATATACACGATCCGGTTTGTGACTTAGAGTCATCCAGATTCGTGTCGAAGCTTAGGCCGACGAACCTTTTACGATTTAGCCTTCGTCACCTCCATAAACGAGAAACATTTCCTTAGTCCTTTCGTGTACTTCAGATATTCTTGACCGCTGTTCAAAGGTTCCTTGCCGGGATTACTTTGGTACCTTCCTACCAAACTTACGGCAAGGTTTACATCAGGTCTGGTACACAGCATGGCATACATAATAGAACCTATGGCTGAGGCATAGGGATGACACTCATCTCTTCTATATCTTCTGCCGTGGTCGGACATTGAGCTGAGCTCAATTTCACACCTTGTAACACGTAAGAACCCTTCTTAGATTGATCCATATTGAACTTCTTCAATATCTTATCAAGGTATGTGCTTTGTGAAGACCTATGAGGCGCCTCGATCTATCTCTATAGATCTTGATGCCTAATATATAAGCAGCTTCTCCAAGGTCCTTCATTGAAAAACTCTTATTCAAGTAGGCCTTGATGTTGTCCAAGAGTTCTATATCATTTCCCATCAAAAGTATGTCGCCTACATATAATATGAGAAATGCTACAGAGCTCCCACTCACTTTCTTGTAAACACAAAGCTTCTCCATAAGTCTGTAGAACCCAAACGCTTTGATCATCTCATCAAAGCTTAATGTTCCAACTCCGAGATGCTTGCACCAGCCCATAAATCGAGCGTTGAGCTTGCACACCTTGTCAAGATTCTTAGGATCGACAAAACCTTCCGCTGCATCATATACAATTCTTCCTTAAGGAAACCATTAAGGAATGCCGCTTTTGACGTCCATTTGCCATATCTCATAATCATAGTATGCGCAATTGCTAACATGATTTCGACGGACTTTAGCTTCGCCACCGTGAGAAAGTCTCATCGTAGTCAACCCTTGAACTTGTCGATAACCCTTAGCGACAAGTCGAGCTTTATAGATGGTCACATTACCATCCGCTGCCCTGCCTTCTTCTTAAAGATCCATTTATTTTCTATGGCTCGCCGCTCAACGGCAAGTCACCAAAGTCCATACTTTGTTTTCATACATGGATCCTATTCGGATTTCATGGCTTCCAGCCATTTGTCGGAATCCGGCCCGCCATTGCTTCCTCATAGTTCAAGGTTCACCGTTGTTCAACAACATGATTTCCAAGACAGGTTGCCGCATTCACTCGTGCGGAACGTGTCCTTGTTGACCTTCAATTTCAAGAGGAGCTTGATCAAGCATCTTGATCATCATCATTAATTTCTCTCTAGTCGGTGCAGTGCACCTCGTAAACGCTTTGAGTTTCGCCATTTTCCGTTCAAGAGGTAACACTTCATCAAGTTCTACTTTCCTCCCACTTACTTCTTTCGAGAGAAACTCTTTTCTAGAAAGGATCCATTCTTGGCAACAAAGATCTTGCCTTCGGATCTGAGGTAGAAGGTATACCCAACAGTTTCTTTGGGGTATCCTATGAAGACGATTTTTCCGACTTGGGTTCGAGCTTTTCAGTTGAAGTTTCTTCACATAAGCATCGATCCCCAAACTTTTAGAAACGATAGCCAGGTTTCTTCCCAAACCATAATTCATACGGTGTCGCCTCAACGGATTTCGACGGAGCCCTATTTAAAGTGAATGCGCAGCTCTAAAGCATAGCCCCAAAAGATAGCGGTAAGTCGGTAAGAGACATCATAGATCGCACCATATCCAATAGAGTGCGACACGACGCTCGACACACCATTACCGAGGTGTTCCAGCGGCGTGAGTTGTGAAACTATTCCACATTTTCTTAAGTGTGTGCAAATTCGTGACTCAAGTATTCTCCTCCACGATCCGATCGAGAAACTTGATCTTTCTATCACGCTGATTTTCAACCTCACTCTGAAATTCCTTGAACTTTTCAAAGGTCTCAGACTTGTGTTTCATTAAGTAGATATACCCATATCTACTCAAGTCATCGAGGGTGAGAACATAACGATAGCCTCCATGAGCCTCAACACTCATTGGACCGCACACATCGGTATGTATGATTTCCAATAAGTTGGTTGCTCGCCCATTGTTCCTGAGAACGGAGTCTTGGTCATTTTACCCATGAGGCATGGTTCGTGACGTGTCAAATGATTCATAATCAAGAGACTCTAAAAGTCCATCTGTATGGAGCTTCTTCATGCGCTTGACACCTATGTGACTAAGGCGCAAAGTACACAAATATGTGGGACTATTGTTATCAACTTTAACTCTTTGGTACTCACACTATGAATATGTGTATCATCACGCATTTAGATTCATTAAGAATAAACCATTAACCATCTGAGCATGACCATAAAACATATCTCTCATATAAATGGAACAACCATTATTCTCTCGATTTAAATGAGTAGCCATCTCAATTGCGAGATCCAGATACAATGTTCATGCTCAAACTTGGCACTAAATAACAATTATTGAGGTTTAAAACTAATCCTCAGAGGTAAATGTAGAGGCAGCGTGTCGACGGCGATCACATCGACCTTGGAACCATTCCCGACGCCAAGATCGTCACCTCGCCCTTCGCCAGCCTGCTTATTCCGCAGCTCCTCGCTTTGAGTTACAAATATGAGCAATCGCACCAGATCAAATACCCAAGAGCTACTACTTAGTAATCGGTAAGGTACACATCAATTACATGTATATCACATATACCTTTGGTTTTGCCTGGCCTTCTTGTCCGCTAAGTATTTGGGGCAGTTCCGCTTCCAGGACCACTTCCCTTGCAATAAAAAACACTCCGCCTCGGCTTGGGTCCATTCTTTGGCTTCTTCCCGCAACTTGTTTATCGGGCGCTGCAACTTCCTTGCCGCCCTTCTTGAAGTTCTTTTTACCCTTACCCTTCTTGAACTTAGTGGTTTTATTCACCATCAACACTTGATGTTCTTTCTGATTTCTACCGCTGATTTCAGCATAGCATATACCTCGTGAATGGTCTTTACCATCCCCTGCATATTGTAGTTCATCACAAAGCTCTTGTAGCTAGGTGGAAGCGATCGAGGATTCTGTCAATGACCGCTTCATCCGGAGATTAACTTCCGCTGAGTCAAGCGGTTGTGCAACCCATATTTTGAGTATGTGCTCACCGACAGAGCCATTTTCCTCCATCTTACAGCTAAAGAATTTGTCGGAGACTTCATATCTCTCACCCGCATGAGCTTGAAACCATTTTCAGCTCTTCAACATCTCATATGCTCCATGTCTCAAAACGCTTTTGGAGTCCCGGCTTAAGCTGTAAAGCATGCCGCATCGAACGAGGGAGTAATCATCAGCGTGATCGCCAAGCCGCTCATAACGCCTTGTTCTCGCAGGAGAATAGGTGTGTCACCCAGCGGTGTTTTAGGACATAATCTTTCTTGGCAGCTATGAGGATGATCTCGTGTTCCGGACCCAGTCCCAGATAGTTGCTACCATCGCCTTTCAGCTTGGTTTTCTAGGAACGCTGAAGTTGAGGACTACGCTGGCCATTTGATCTACAAGACATATTGTAAAAATTTTAGACTAAGTTCATGATAATAAAGTTCATTTAATCAAATTTAATGAACTCCCACTTAGATAGACATCCTCTACTAGTCATCTAAGTATTACATGATCCGAGTCAATCAGGCCGTGTCCGATCATCACGGAGACGGACTAGTCAACATCGGTGAACATCTTCATGTTGATCGATCTTCTATACGACTCATGCTCGACCTTTCGGTCTTCTCGTGTTCCGAGGCCATGTCTGCACATGCTAGGCTCGCAAGTCAACCTAAGTGTTTTGCGGTGTAAATCTGTCTTACACCTGTATGCGTAACGTAAGGACCTATCACACCCGATCATCACGTGGTGCTTCGAACCATTTAACCTTAGCAACGTGCACAGTTAGGGTGAACACTTTTTGAAATTATTATGAGGGATCATCTTATTTACTACCGCCGCTCTAAGTAAACAAGATGCAAAACATGATAAACATCACATGCAATCAAATAATAAACGTGACATGATATGGCCAATATCACATAGCTCCTTTGATCTCCATCTTGGGGCTCCATGATCATCTTGTCACCGCTTGACACCATGATCCTCATCATCATGATCTTCATCATCGTGTTCCATGAAGTTGCTCGCCAACTATTACTTCTACTACTATGGCTAACGCTTAGCAATAAAGTAAAGTAATTTACATGGCGATTCTCAATGACACGCAGGTCATACAAAAATAAAGACAACTCCTATGGTCCTGCCGTTGTCATACTCATCGACATGCAAGTCGTGATTCCTATTACAATAGCATGAACATCTCATACATCACATATAGATCATTCATCATACATCACAACTTTGGCCATATCATATCATTAAAGCACTTGCTGCAAAAACAAGTTAGACGCCCTCTAATTGTTGTTGCAAGTTTTACGTGGCTGAATTAGGGTTCTAGCAAGAACGCTTTTCTTACCTACGCTCAAACCACAACGTGATTTGTCAATCTCTATTTACCCTTCATAAGGACCCTGTTCATCGAATCCCATCCAACTAAAATAGGAGAGACAGACACCCGCCAGCCACCTTATGCAACTAGTGCATGTTAGTCGGTGGAACCGGTCTCACGAAGCGCACGTAAGGTTGGTCCGCCGCTTCATCCCACAATACCGCTGAATCAAGATTGACTAGTAACGGCAAGAAGAATTGACAACATCTACGCCCACAACAAATTGTGTTCTACTCACAAGAAGAACTATGCATAGACCTAGCTCATGATACCACCGTTGGGGAACGCTGCAGAAAATTAAAATTTTTCACGGTTTCACCAAGATCCATCTATGAGTTCATCTAGCAACGAGTATTCAGATTGATAGCATCTACATACCACTTTGTAGATCGCAACGGAAGGCCGGAGTGAACGGGATGAGGTAGTCGAACTTGCCGCGATCCAATTCACCGATGATCTAGTGCCGAACGGACGGCACCTCCGCTGCTCAACACACGTGACGGTCATGCGAACGCCTCCTTCTTCTTGATCCAGCAAGGTGAAGGAGAGGTTGAGGAAGATGGCTCCAAAGCAGCAGACGACGAAGGCAGGATGGTGGAACTTGCAAGATTCCGCAGGCTTCGCTGCACTACGGAGGAGGAGGATGTGTTGGAGAGGAGAGGGAGGCGCCTGTGGCAAGCAGTGCTGCTGCCCCTCCCTCCCCCCTTTATATAGGTTCCAAGGAGGGGGGAGGGCAGCCTGCCCCTCCTCCAAGGGAGGGTGCGGCCAAGAGGGGAGGTGTCCACCTCCCAAGGCACCCTGAGGTGCCTTCCCTTCATGGACTCTCCCTTTTTCCACCCTAGGCGATGGGCCCCTTGGGGTTGGTTCCCTGGCCCATGTGGGCCTAGGCGCACCACCTAGGGCCCATGTGGTCCCTGGGGCTGGTGTCCCCACTTCAGGACCCTCGACCCTCCTGGTCCCAGACAATACCGATATCACCAAACTTGTCCCGATGGTCAAAACAGCACTTCCTATATATAATTCTTTACCTCCGACCATTCCGAACTCCTCGTGACGCCCAGATCTCATCCGGACTCAACAACATTCGGTTACTGCACATACATATTCCTATAACCCTAGCGCTATCAACCTTATGTGTAGACCCCACGGGTTCGGAGACATGCGCATATGACCGAGACGGCTTCGGCAATAACCAACAGCGGATCTGGATACCCATGTTGGCTCCTACATGCTCCACGATGATCTCATCGGATGAACCACGATGTCAAGGATTCAATTAATCCCAGATACGATTCCCTTTGTCAATCGGTATTTTACTTGCCCGAGATTCGATCGCCAGATACCAATACCTCGCTCAATCTCAAGCACGCAAGTCACATTTCTCGCATCAGTAATGTATGATCCCTGATCAAACACTTTGATCACATTGAGCTCATTGTGATGATGCATTACCGAGAGGGCCCGGTGATACCTCTCCGCAAGCCGGAGTGACAAATCCCAGCCTCGATCCATGTCAACCCAATGTACACTTTCGGAGATACCCGTAGCATACCTTTATAGTCACCCAGCACGCCAGGACGCTTGGCACACCCAAAGCACTCCTACCAGATCCGGGAGTTACACGATCTCATGGTCTAAGGAAAGGATACTTGACATTGGAAAACTCTAGCAAACGAACTATGCGATCTTATGCTATGTTTTAGGATTGTCTTGTCCATCACATCATTCTCCTAATGATGTGATCCCATTATCGATGACATCCAATGTCCATAGTCAGAAACCATGACTATCTCGTCGATCAACGAGCTAGTCAACTAGAGGCTCACTAGGACATGTTGTTGTCTCGTTATTCACACATGTATTACGATTTCCGTTAACACAATTATAGCACTAATAAAGACAATTATCATGAATAAGGAAATATAATAATAATGCTTTTATTATTGCCTCTAGGGCATATTTCCAAATATATATGTGACTATATATTATTGATTGAAATGATATAGAATTTCTGGATAGCATAAAAGGATACTTGAATAAAAGTTTTTCAATGAAAGACCTCGTGAAGTTGTTATATATTGGGCATCAAGATCTATAGAGATAGATCAAGACGCTTTAATTGACTTTCACAAAGCACATACCTTGATAAAGTTTTGAAAAGTTCAAATGGATCGTGCAAAGAAAGGTTTTTTACCCATTATAAGGTGTAAGATTGAGTCGACTCAATGCCCCACCACAGCAGAAGATAGAGAGAAAATGAAAGATGTTCCCTATGCTTCAGCCATAGGCTCTATCATGTATGCAATGCTGTGTACCTGTGACTGGACGATGCTTAGTCAGAAGCTTGGCAGGAAGGTACCAAAGTAATCCAGAGTGGATCAATCGGACAGCGTGTCAAGAACATCCCGAAATAATTAAAAGGACTAAGGATATGTTTCATGTATGGAGGTGACAAAGAGCTAGTCGAAATGGTTACGCCGATGTAAGTTGACACCGATCCGGACGATTCTAAATCGCAAACCGGATACGTGTTTTTATTAAACGGTGGAGCTGTCTGCTGGTGCAGTTCTAAACAAAGCGCCGTATGGATCTACATGAAGCGGAGTATTATAGCTGCTTCGTAAGCAGCAAATGAAGGAGTCTGGATGAAAGAGTTCATTTCCATCTAGGTGTCATACCTAGTGCATCGGGACCGATGAAGATCTTCCGGATAATATGGTGCAATTGCCTTGGCAAAGGAATCCAGATTTCACAAGAGGACCAAGCATATCAAGAGACGCCTAATTCCATTCGGGACCAAGTCCAAGTGGGAGACATAGATTTGCAAAATACATATACGGATCTGAATGTTGCAGATCCGCTGACTAAGCCTCTTCCACGAGCAAAACATGATCAGCACCAAGACTCCATGGGTGTTAGGATCATTACTTGTAATCTAGATTATTGACTCTAGTGCAAGTGGGAGATCAAGGAAATATGCCCTAGAGGCAACAATAAAGTTATTATTTATTTCCTTATACCATGATAAATGTTTATTATTCATGCTAGAATTGTATTAACCGAAACATAATACATGTGTGAATATATAGACAAACAAGATGTCACTAGTATGCCTCTATTTGACTAGCTTGTTAATCAAAGATGGTTATGTTTCCTAACCATGAACAAGGAGTTGTTATTTGATTAACAAGGTCACATCATTAGTTGAGTGATCTGATTGACATGACCCATTCCGTTAGCTTAACACTTGATCGCTTAGTATGTTAATGCTTTCTTCATGACCCATACATGTTCCTATAACTATGAGATTATGCAACCCTGCTTAATGAGGAACACTTTGGTACTACCAAACGCCACAACGAATCGGGTGATTATAAAGGAGTACTACAGGTGTCTCCAAAGGTACTTGTTGGGTTGGCGATTTCGAGATTAGGTTTTGTCACTCCGATTGCCTCGAGAGGTATTCTAGGCCTTCTCGGTGATACACATCACTTAAGCTTTGGTAAGCATTACAACTAATGAGTTAGTTGTAAGATGATGTATTACGGAACGAGTAAAGAGACTTACCGTAATCTAGATTGAACTAGGTATTGATACCGACGATCAATCTCTCGTAAGTAACATACCGATGACAAAGGGAACAACGTGATGTCGTTATGCGGTTTGACCGATAAAGATCTTCAGAGAATATGTAGGAACCAATATGGGCATCCAGGTTCCGCTATTGGTTATTGACCGAGAATGGTTCTAGGTCATGTCTACATAGTTCTCGAACCCGTAGGGTCCGCACGCTTAACGCTTCGGCGATGCTCATTATGAGTTTATAAGTATTGATGCACCAAGGTTGTTCGAGTCCCGGATGTGATCACGGACATGACGAGGAGTCTCAAATGGTCGAGACATAAAGATTGATATATTGGAAGCCTAAATTTGACATCCAAGTGTTCCGGTGAAATCGGAATTTACTGAGTACCGGAGGTTACCGAACCCCCGGAACTACAT
Organism: Aegilops longissima; assembly: GCA_021605205.1. NCBI lineage: Eukaryota > Viridiplantae > Streptophyta > Magnoliopsida > Poales > Poaceae > Aegilops > Aegilops longissima. The sequence continues at coordinate 23,174 of JAHIAM010005299.1, forward strand.
GGGCCCATAGTGGGCCTTGGAGGAAAGGATAAAGGCAGCCCTAGGTCGCCGCCTCTTCCCTAGTCCTATTAGGACTAGGAAAGGTGGGCCGCCCTCCCTCTCTTTCCTCCGGGAATCCTAATCCAACTAGATTGAGGAGGAATCTTACTCCCGGAGGGAGTAGGACTCCTTGGTGCGCCTCCTTGGGCCGCCACCTCCCCTTGGCTCTTTATATACGGGGCAGGGGCACCCCATGACACACAAGTTGATCACGGATCTTTCCTTAGCTGCAAGCGTGCCCCTTCCACCATATTCCACTTCGGTCATATCGTCATGAGCTTAGGCGAAGCCCGCCACGGAGAAGTCATATCGTCGCGAGCTTAGGCGGCCCTGCGCGGTGGAGCATCAACATCGCCACCACGCCGTCAGGCCGACGAACTCATCCCCGACACTTTGCTGGATCGAGTCCGGGATCGCTATCGAGCGTAACGCGGTGCGTAACTCTTGAGGTGCCGACGCTCGGTGCTTGGATCGGTCGGATCGTGGAGACGCACGACTACATCAACCGCTGTTGTTATAACGCCCGCTTTCGGGTTCACGAGGGTAACGTGGACGACACTCTCCCCTCGCTGCTATGCCATCACCATGGTCTTGCGTGATCGTAGGAAATTTTTTGAAATTACTACGCTCCCCAACACATCGGGACCAATGAAGATCTTCCGTGACAATATCGTGCAATTGCCTTGGCAAAGGAATCCAGATTTCACAAGAGGAGCAAGCATATCAAGAGACGCCTCAATTCCATTCGGACCAAGTCCAAGTGGGAGACATAGAGATTTGCAAAATACATACGGATCTGAATGTTGCGCATCTGCTGACTAAGCCTCTTCCACGAAAGCAAAACATGATCAGCACCAAGACTCCATGGGTGTTAGAATCACATCGTCGTAATCTAGATTATTGACTCTAGTGCAAGTGGGAGACTCAAGGAAATGCCCTAGAGGCAATAATAAAGTTATTATTTATTTCCTTATATCATGATAAATGTTTATTATTCATGCTAGAATTGTATTAACTGGAAACATAATACATGTGTGAATACATAGACAAAAGATAGTCACTAGTATGCCTCTACTAGACTAGCTCATTAATCAAGATGGTTATGTTTCCTAACCATAGACATGTGTTGTCATTTGATTAATGGGATCACATCATTAGAGAATGATGTGATTGACATGACCCATTCCGTTAGCTTAGCACTTGATCGCTTAGTATATTGCTATTGCTTTTTCATGACTCATACATGTTCCCGTAACTATGAGATTATGCAACTCCTGCCATCGGAGGAACACTTTGGTACTACCAAACGTCACAACGAATCGGGTGATTATAAAGGAGTACTACAGGTGTCTCCAAAAGTACATGTTGGGTTGGCGATTTCGAGATTAGGTTTTGTCACTCCGATTGCTCTGAGAGGTATCTTGCCTTCTCCGTAATACACATCACATAAGCCTTGTAAAGCATTGCAACTAATGAGTTAGTTGTGAGATGATGTATTACGGAACGAGTAAAGAGATTTACCGGTAACGAGATTGAACTAGGTATTGTATACCGACGATCGAATCTCGTAAGTAACATACCGATGACAAAGGAACAACGATGTCGTTATGCGGTTTGACCGATAAAGATCTTCGAGAATATGTAGGAACCAATATGGGCATCCAGTGCCGCTATTGGTTATTGACCAAGAATGGTTCTAGGTCATGTCTACATAGTTCTCAACCCGTAGGGTCCGCACGCTTAACGCTTCGATGATGCTCATTATGAGTTTATAAGTTTTGATGTACCGGTTGTTCGAGTCCCTGATGTGATCACGGACATGACGAGGAGTCTCAAATGGTCGAGACATAAAGATTGATATATTGAAGCCTATGTTTGATTTCGGAAAGGTTCCTGATGAAAACAGACGTTATCGAACACCGGGTTACTGAACTTCGGGGGTCAATGGGCCTTGATGGGCCATAAGGGAGAAGAGGAAAGGCCGCCAGGCAGGCCGCACGCCCTCCCCTCTAGTCCGAATAGGACAGGAGAGGGGCGCGCCTTCCTCTTCCCTCCCCAAGTCCTAGTCCAACTAGAGAGAGGGGGAGTCCACTCCGTGGGAGTAGGACTCTCCAGCGCGTTCCCAGGGCTGGCCGCACCCCTTGCTCCTTTATATATACGGGCAGGGGGGCACCCCATGACACACAAGTTGATCTACGGATCGCTCTTAGCCGTGCGGTGCCCCTCCACCATATTCCACTACGGTCATATCGTCATGGAGCTTAGGCGAAGCCCGCGCCGTGAAGTCATATCATCGCGGAGCTTAGGCGAAGCCCGCCGGTGGAGCATCATCATCGCCACCACGCCGTCGCCGACGTAAACTCGCCCCGACGCTTTGCCGGATCGGAGCCCGGGATCGCCATCGAAATGAACGCAGCTGAACTCGGAGGTGACGACGCTCGTACTTGGATCGGTCGGATCGTGAAGACGACGACTACATCAACTGCTGTTGTTATAACGCTCGCTTTCGGGTCCACGAGGTACGTGACGTACACTCTCCCTCTCGCTATGCCATCACCATGGTCTATGCAGCGTAGGAAATTTTTTGAAATTACTACGCTCCCCAACAAGATGTACTATGTACTAAATACAGAAGGCATGTCACATTAACAGTATAAGTTATAAGTTATTGTAATAGCACATGGAGTTTAACCATTGGAAGAATTACAATCTAGACACCATATGCAAAATGCAACCACATATCACGCCGCAAGTTAGAGCAAGCACTCCATGATGCTAGTGTAGGGAAATGGTAATCAACT